>JAFBJS010027831.1:74057-90143 GCA_016785265.1 Paraplagusia blochii
ATATATACATATATACATATATACATATATACATATATACATATATATACATATATACATATATGTATATATATATATATACATATATATGTATATACATACATGTACATACATACACACACACATTATGTAGTAATATGTAGTTTACTTTTTTTACATTCCTTTATCAATGGCTCTCTGCTATAGTTTAGTAATAATTTTAGGAGTATTATATTTATATATACATATATATGTCATATTTTTAAGTGAAAATATATGTAATACATAATAGTATATTCATGGGATTTAGGTTTCCATTAAGGACCCTAGTATTTAATTTTCACAATATGTAACACAGTCACACAATTTGTTTTTGAGACACATTTCATTAATTTGGACTTTGATCAAACACATGCGAATGATTGAAACAGTGCACCTCCATCACCACTTGGTAATAGTGGAGACCTGCGAGCTTGATCACATACGACAGCTGGCAGGGCAGGTCACACAGCTGCATTATGTCACGCAGAGCTGCAAGGCGACCATGGTGACGTGGGTGAAATGGCGTCCCTTGTAAACAGCTTGCGCAATGAAATGAAGCAGGGACATTTATATTATAATTTGGTTGGGTGAATGCTGATCGTACAGCTCTACAAGACTGATTTTCAGCGTCTCATTGCTACATAATATATAGTAGGAAAATTCACACTCTGCATTTTGCAGTGTAACTTTCTCAACTTTTCCCCCTCCTACTATGTTCCCATTTTTCATTAACAGGCAGGTGACATGGAAGATTAATATTGTAGTTAATCACCTCCAGCATGCTGTATTTAATCATGCCTCGCTTCACTACATGTTATCAAAATCTATTGCCTCCACTGTTAAATCGCGCCCAAGATTAAAAACCCTGTGAATGATCTCTCTCGCAATTAATCTGCCCTCTCTCCTGGTTTCGGACAGTTTCCCTTTAGATTTGCACTCTCCTTTTCAAACAAATGAGACATGAAAAACTCATCGTTTCACATGTACCTAAGGAGCATCAATAAGAACCATGACGTCATGAACATTCCAGTAAAGGTGTCGGATCGTGCTGCATAATAGAAATCAATTTAATTTTCTTTTTCTGCAGGCAGTGGGTTACATTTCACCACAGCCTGTACAGTATATAAATTAGGCACATTGTGCCATGTTTATACTTGTGACCTTGGTTGAGCATGGGCGAGCTTTCATAGAAATAGGATGACGTAGGCTACCTTGTAAATAATATGCGGCTTGCCTTCTTGCAGCTAATCTGTGTTTCGGCGTTTGTTTCTTTGAATGTGACAAGTGGCCATGACCGCACGTTTTTACGTCCTGCAATCTGACATGGATGAGTATTTTGTCAGTCAGCTTGCTGGTTATGGCAGGAGGGGAGAAGATGGAGAGAGGGAGAGAAGAGGAAAGGGGGAGAGGGAGAGAGAGAGAGAGAGAGAGAGAGAAGGCCGCTCAAGTACAATGATTAATCACCTTGTGCTATATTCTCCAGGCTAATGCTTAGCAACTGCAGAGCACCAGCTAGTCTGCCTTGCACCACACACAAAATTAATTCTCTTCCTCCCAAAACAATCTAATAGGATTAGCCTGAAATTGTCTACATCAGCCAAAATATACACGAGATGAAGATAAAAAGACACCTGTAAAAACTGTATAATCTGTAGCTGCAGATATGGACATAAAACTTGCTGCTCAATATTTGTTTTTATTTGCTTAGGCTTCTATATATATATATATATATATATATATATATATATATATAGAGAGAGAGAGAGAGAGAGAGAGAGAGAGAGAGAACCTATACCATCTGCCCGCTACAGCAAGCAATTGTTGCAACAATTGTTTTTGCTTACATTTCTTGTGAGTGTATGTTATACAGTATTTGTGACCCAACACTATGGCCCCAGTTCCATAAAACTAGCAGGATATGAGAAAGTAGACTGTGTGGCCTATATTTCTGCAAACATTTTTATTTTTAAAATAGAATATTTTTACCTTCAATTTAAACTACTGTCCTTGTCCTTCGGCATAACATTTGCACAAAATGTCTAATTTCCACAAACACATGCTTATTTAATGTGTTTGCCATAATCATGTTAGCTTGTGAAGAACTTTTTTTTTCTAATGTGTGTTACTTAGTGTTTCTTTCATAAGTGGGGAAGACCTTCATCATACATTTGTCGGACGTAACACAACATAACTACATTCTATAGCAAACCTGGGCAAACTAAGGCCCGCGGGCCGTTTGGCGTTTCAATGTGGCCAGCCCAACTTGTCCAAATTGTAATTTTAATTTATATTATCATTACCCTTGTGCCTTTTACCCAGTAGATAGCCTCAAAGACGCTAAAAACATTTGAACATTTTGCCTTTCATTTATCTTAGTTCCCACAAATACTCTTTTTTATCCTTTCTGGCTCGTGACTCAAATTTTAGTGCCATCTGTGGTCCGCGAGTCAAAAATAATTGCCCAGGCGTTGTTCTATAGTATTAACTTTATACAATGTTGATATGATGTGTGCTACCTGTAGTGTGGAGCATGATATGTATACTTTAAGGACAATACAATTTTAATATTTGGTTAATACTGATTGTTTCACTTTGTGTTTTGTTTTTTTTATTTTTGGCATTTTATGGACCAAGCAACGCTAACAGTGCATTTTAATTGGCTCTTGTGAAGTATTGCCAGTGTGATCATGTCACTAACAGTCTGGTGTTTATACCAAAGTAACACATACATTTAAAAGTCAAAATTTTACTTAGGATACCACAATAATTCTGATTTCCCTAACGTCAAAGCAATAAATGGGCCGCGTCAGTACTTCCATTTCATTGGTGGCTTGACTGAAAGTGCTGGTAAAAATTATGGCTGTGGTTGGCAAGTGTCCCAGACTCCTGCCACACTCTTTGGCTCGTGAGTTATTAATATTGGACTTTGAGAGCCACTACAGACACCTCAGACAGTGCATAAAAAAAACGAGGTCCATACCTGCCACACCCCTGCTGATGTAATTTACTGACACTGTTCTGTTGTAACATTTGACCTGACTATAATGGTAACTTAGATGAGCTTTTCTCCGTACGCTTTTAAAAACTGGCCTAGAGTTGGTTGCGAGGGTGTGACCTGACCTGGTTGTTGGCTAAATACTAGAGCTTAGCCCTAGATACATTTGTTTAAAGACAAAGCAGTGCATGAAAGAGGTGATTGATGATGCAGGTTGTTTGCAGGTTTAGACTCTTGGGAAGACTTGTTGGGCAAGGTTGGTTCACTGTCAATCAGGCAAAAAACAGAATTGATCATACATTGTCAGGTAATTTGATGGACTTTTTGCAGAACGAGAAGTAAAGGTGCTTCTTTGAACCTCAAAAAAATAGTTTTAGAAAATAAATGTCCTGTTTTGTTTGCTGCAGGTCATACATTGACTAGGTAAATGATGGGAATCAGCAACATTATCATGACTAATGTGAAGCTAACTTTGGCTAAGAAACCTTAACAAGAGTTAAGCTAATAGGCTATATTAACAACAAATTATTTGTAAACAGAAGGCTGCCGAGCTGGTTAAGACACTTCAGGAAGTTTATTATTTAGGGAATCATAAGCCAAAAAAAAAAAAAAGTTTATATAAGAGTTATGTTGATTTTACAGCTAATTTTTTTATCGTTAAAAATTCTGCCCATTCTTTTTTGCAAGGTATATTATGCAGAACTTACTTTTTTGAGCATGATACGATTTTGGTTCTCGAGTAGTAGCATGGTTTGACATGTGACTGTGCTAGACTAATCGAGCAGCTGATGAGCCCAACAGTCCAGCAACAAGGCTAACTCCATGGGAGACTTTTGAATTAGTCCAAATCATAAATTAAAAATATTGGAGGATGTTAGTTATAAAAAACTTTACATTTGGCAATTTCGACACATATTTTCACATTCGGTTGGGTTTCTGGATATACACATTTAACATCACAAGTTGATGTTATGAAAACAAGAAAACTAAAAAATGTCCAAATGTTGTCACAGCTTATTGTCTTTAGCATTAAAAAATAACAATAATTACCTATAGCTGTTATTCAGCAGGATTTCCAGTTGTGTTCTATGTACAGAAGCTTCCCCTTTTCAAAATTTACCCTCAAAAGATGTACTTCAGGCTATTTTTCTTGGTGAATATTTAGATCACCAAGATCATTAGTGAAGGTAGATCAGAAGCATTTCTTTTAATCTGGGAGCCAAAGCATTCCGTTAAGCAAATTAGTGTAGGAAAAAAAAAAAAACCTTTCAATACAGCTTATTGAAAAAAACAACAACATGTGACTGGGAGAGTCATACTGACTCCATGTGATGTGACACATGAATGTGGAATTTTTTTAATTTATTTTTGCAGTCTAGTGGCACACGCTGGTGAAAGACTGGAAAAGTAGAAGAACTGACAGAGACAGAGGAAGTGATAAGAATAAATTTTGATGTTTTCTGATGTGGTGTTTTTTCCTCACCATTCTGTTGCATTAAGAAAAATGGACTGTAAACTTGATTTATTTTTATTTCAAACTACCGCGACTTGAGTACACCTGATACATTCATTTGCATTACATTCATTTATTTGATGAGAAATGTAAACAGCAGCTGTTTTTGTAAGCAGGTCACCTGACACATGGGTATGAGCACATGTTTTTTTGTGGATGGCATTCAGTGTATACACATCAGATCGCTGTGTGTTTACTGTTGTGCATGCGAATAGTTCCAGTATGAGTGGTATGACGAAGACGCCCTTGTTCTGGGCGACAAGTGCTGTCATTCAAAACTGGGCCCTGCTGCTGCTGCTGTTGTTCTACTGTGTCATTCTGCCTCAGTGCTTTGCTGAGCATGTGGTTCAAGCTGAAGTCAACAAGATGACAGATAAAAAGCGATAAGGAAGATCGTTCCTAACCTTTATACGAAAGATGACATTTTGTTAAGCAGAGTGGCAGCAGCTACTCACTCAGCTGTCGATTAAAATATGTTATTTTTGAATTGAATCCAAATCTTGAGAGGATCAGCTAAGGGATGATCTATGTGAGCTTTCATTATATAGAAAATCCTTCCTTTATACCCATTGTGATACCAGCAATTGGCAAATATTATTTTTTTTTACCGCTGTTACCTCTAAAACTTATAAATGTATGTACCAACATTTCCCCAAGAGTCAATTCATTTGTTTGATTTTGAAATGTGGTACGAATTGTTTTCTAAAAGAAATAAAAACATCAAAAAACAAATCATATAAATGGTTTTTGCCTTTTTTTTTTTTCTTTAGGAACGCACCAGATCTTTCGACAGCTTCAACATGAACACTCTGGAGAGCTCCCTGATTGACATCATGAGGGCCGAGCAGGACACTCTGAAAGGTAACAATTCTTTTGGGTTTTAAGTTTAGACCTCAGTCCTGACCTGCACTGTGTGAATCAGTTGAAATGAAGTCAGTTTCAATAGGAAGCCACAGTTAATTCCTATTATTTTATACAAATGTTGGAATATGTGACAAAAATCATTAATAAAAGCATAATAAAATGAAAATAGTACAAAATAAAACAATGACAATTTAACTTATGCTTAATTTGAACTACAAATGAGTGCATTATAGTTTGCCTGGTGCATTGTATGAATACTACACATAAATCTGAGCTGTTGATGCCACACACTCATTTTCACTTACTCATAAACACAACACATTTTCACAGGGTAACAGTATTTCTTCCACACAACAGACATCCCACCTTCACGTCTAGTCCTTTGTGTTATTATCAACAATAATGAGAAAGGTCAGTCTGTGCAGCACTTGGCTCACACCTCTGCCTTCCTACGTCTACTTCCCTGTACAAAAAAAAAGAAACTACAAGGAAAAGGTTTTCTCCGTCGTGAGAAAATGTATTCTTACAACTAGGACAACTGGGCTTTAGTTTTAGATGAGGTTTTAGGCTAAAGATGAGGCTGATGTCATTTGTTTCATTGCTTTACAAAGAACACAGCTGCTCTGCCTCCTGTTAGAAGATGACTCGGTCGCTGATTTTGGCCGGTAGCTGGGGCTGATTGTTTGCAGTGATCATAAATAGACACACATCAACTTGGCTTGATGGTAGAAGCAGTTCTGCCGTTTTCAAAAGAACAACTAACTAAGATGGATTATGCTCATCGATTTGTCTCTGCTAAAAAAACTTGTGAAGAACATGTCCGAATAGAAGTGCAGTGAGGAATAAATATAACACACAAACACCTATTTAACACTTGAGCTAACAGGTATATTTTGGATTTTTTTCGACACTTTTTTTTTTTCCTTCTGTGAATCATCTTCACTGTCACAAATAAATTGTCAAGTGGAAAAGTTGTCAACCTGGAAAATGTGGATGAAAGAGTGTAATGTAAGGACGGCCGAGGTTTATATAGTACGGTTTGATTTAACCTTGAATTTAGCAGAAGTGAAGTGATTAAAATCACAATTTTTTTACTAATTCAGACCAGACACGCGGTTCATCCGATGCACTTTGGTGGATTCTTGAACACAGATGTTGCAGCAGTGTTGAATTAAATTAAAGAAGCCAACACAGGCAAGACACTCTGTTCCCTGGTTATCTTAGCCTCTCCTTTCCACTTCAGTTCGAATGACGCTGCCCTCAGTAGAAGTAAACCTTCCTCACTGTTGTGCAAAAGCGGCTGAGGATGACATGACACAAGACATGGGTGCTAGCTGGCACCAAAACACTGCTTAGATCTGTTTATTTTATAACTCTTATCACCTGTCTTCTGTCCTGCCTTTTCTGCACACATTCTTTCAATACCTGCCTTTCAGAGTTCTAACTTTTGTTTTTGTTATCTGCCTTCACATGATGTGTCATACATAATTTCATCCCACACTATTTTATCTGATTGGCGTCGGCCTTTATTATTGGTTATAAAAATATCTGAAGCATAAATTATAAGTTACTTCTTTTCTCAATTCTCTCTCCCTTAATACCCACATCAACATTGGCAACCACACATGGAATCGCAAAAGTTCTAAACACAAGTCCTGTCTGAGCCACATCACGGCAGAACAACGTTATCTTTTCACTGTAGTTTTTGAACAAGGGAAAGGGGACAAAGCCACAGAATTGGAAAGACAAAATGTCTTCAGTGGCTTTGAATTGCTTCCAGCATTGTCCTGACGGACAGAAAAGATCCCTCTGTTCAGCCATACCATACACATACACACAGACACACTCACCACAGGGCACTGTTCATGTTTGTACCACAACTGCCCGCACTGCACTGTACGCGGAGGTTGCCGACAGCAAGCCGAGTACGGTTCACCACGCGGGCACGAACAGCCCCGGAGACACGCAGAGATGTGAAGTGTCCCTCTGTGTGAACACCACTGAAAAAACAACCCCATGTAATATGTTTTTTCTCACGTGGACTTTGCTTTTGGGTGCTGCCGCAATTAGCACATCTTCGCTAAGTTAGACCGCGGAGGCCAATAACTCCCATGTTTTCCTACGGCAGTTTGGATTCATGAGCCTCTTTGAAGGTTTCAGGTGAATGAAAATTTACATGCCGTCGGGTTGCAAGAGATGTATCTAGGAAGGCCGTAATGTCAACAACGTGTTGAATTTGTTTTGATACAGCGGCCTGTAAAGTCAAGGGTGGTCCACTCAGTTGCTGGTCCAGTACCAGTCCAGCACTGTGCACCACATCTTCTGACTACTCTGTCTGAATAGACAAGGTGTGGGGGAGGGGCCAGCAGATTTCCATGTGACTGAGGCACTGGAATGCACCAATCACAGGGCGGTCAATGGCCGCATTACAATGGCTGCACTATTCGAGGTCTTTCATCTCATTATTCCTCTGCAAACAGGCACAGCATAACTTTGACGCTCGCTTCGCATCAAAACATGCGTCTGTGTGGGTGCTCGTACGTGCGAGTGTTCGTGCCAGTAAAGGGCTTATTGTACGTCGTATGATGTGAGGTTAAACGAGGAGAGAGGAGGGGAGAACTCGGGGGGTTACAGAACCTATTCAAGTTGATTTAAAGTACTGTATGTTGTCACTTTGGCACGAGTGCCTCGTAAAAGTACTGTCTCTTATTAGATGTCTCATAAACAAGACAATTTAAAACAGAGTCTCTGCCTTGATACTGTGTGTACTTTGGGAAAAGGACCAATGCATTTGTTAATCTCCTAAAATAACTGGCTAAGTCTAAAAAAATAGTTATTTCGAGGGCAACTGGACATAGTAGGTTTCTTGTAGACCTTTTTTACCGCTCATCCAAGAGGCTTCTTCAATTCTGAAGAACTGAGGAAGCCTTGTGGATGAGTCTTCATGAAACCTACTATGTCCAGTTACCCTTCGAAGTAACTATTTTTTTGGATTAGATGAAATCTTAGTGTGTCATTTGGCATTAAACATTATTATTTATAGTAAATATTATATTTTTAACAAGTATTTCCACTTTTTGTGTTTTTTTTAAGACTATTTTAAGGAGGTGGTGAATAAATGTCTACATTCTCTGCATCGATCAGTATATAATTAGTTACTAACTTGTTAAAATTTACTTTAGGCTTCAAAATACCTTAGTTCACTAAAAAAAATCTTTGTTCTTTGTCTCCCTTTATAGGTCGTCTTGGGTTCCCTCATCCTGGAGGAGACAACCCTCTGCCCCTCAATGGTACGTATGTTGACTCTCTCACATTTTAAGGACCCACCAACACAAAAAAAATATGCTAAAATTTTCAAATAATTACAATAAAGTTTTAAAAAAATGAAAAAAATTCCCTTTTATTGGTCACAAAGAATCTGTAAAAAAAACACACTTTGCACCCGCTAAAGTCGAAAACCATAATTAAAACCATAAATCAATACTGTGACTTTTACGTCTAGTGACTTCTTTTTTTCCCAGTCTGAGACAATCCAGTCTCTTCTGTAGAACTCCGTCCAGCAAAATCAAAGATAAATAAAAGTGTCAGTTCGTCCGCATTAAAAATAGCAGTGAATGCCTTTGTCCTGGTTTTTGTAATGTGTGTTGCCTGGATAGTAGATGGGTAGAATGAGACAAGGATAAACATGGAACATAGTGATTTTTAATGCCAGGAAATGGGAAACAGGATTTGGGATCAGTGGTGGATTGGAGGATCAAAATGAGAAAGTCGAGTGGCCAGGGTGTGGGAGGTACCAAATGAGACCCCCTACAAATATATTGACTGCTGTATTTTTCCACAATATAACTGTAATCAGTACATATTGTTTACAGTTGATGAGTAGCTGAATGTAGCTATTGTTCACCAGATGTGGCCTTGTTTTACTAAATTAAAAAAAGAAATACTGAAATGAACGTTCAAATCACCCATCAGCCCCTCTGTGAACTCTCCTCCCGTGTAGTTTCCAAAGCCGCGGTGTAATATTCTGTTGCGTCCACTGTGCCCTTGCACAACCCTACTCTTTTTTAGCTTTGTGTAATTGCATTGCTGTAGCCCGTGCCCCGTGGTCTCGGGTTAAGATGTAAAACTGGAGAAGCCAGCAGTTTCTTCACGAGATAGCGCGGTCACATGGTTAGGTCACGTGATCAGGAGCTGTCATCAAGCTTTGAAACAGATGGTGCCAGGACGCAGGGTAGTTGTCCTTTCTTTTTCTTTTTTTTTTTTCTTTCTCTCTCCCCTTCTCCCCCAAACCTGTACCAATTACATTTGCCATTCCCTTGATCTCTCTCACTCTCATTTTCTCTCATCTCTTACAACCTATTTCTCTGTAACACGCACACAAACACATCTTTTTATAGCACTCCCTGCTCCCTTTCAATCTGCTTTCCATTCCTTTTCTCTCGCTCACCCTTCCTCCCTCACGTTCTCTTTCTGCAGCGTTTTGACCCCCCCCTCCCCAGAGTAAATGTCCATCTGGGCAGATTTTTCGATTGCTCTGAGAAGGAAGCGAGGATTACTGCAAGTGTGTACTGGTGCCCTTGCTTCATCTTCCCCTTGTTTTTTTTTTACAGGTTAAGATTGACTGTGTCTTTAATGACACCATCCATATTCATAAGTCATTTCCCATTAGCTCTCTACAGAGGAAGAAGGTTTTCTGTAAAGGGTTTCATTTTGAAAGTCAGTGAACGCTTCACTCTAAACGACACGGCAGAATACGGAAGTCATCTTGAAAGTAACAGCAGCAGAGTTGTAGAGAAAAAAAAAAAAATCACAAACTATGCTTTCAAGGTTTCAGGCGAAAAGTACTGCAAGTAGTGCAATGAATTTTAATTCACAATATCTGACAAATACATTTAAGTACAATGCTTCTTATTTTCATCTGCAGTGTTAGATATATTTTTTACACTTTTGGCTTTTAGGGTTCAATAATTGTGTGCGATTTATTTGTTTTATCTGATGAAATTATAAGGATTTTTTTTTTAAGTTTTCTTGTCAGGTTTTTTTTTAAAAAATACCTAGATTAACAACATTTTATTGTATTCTGCAGCAGGGTATCGTTTATACTTTTTAACAACATGCAAATATTTGGGCTTTATTTCCTCTCTCGGGATGTAGATACCTCTGTTCATGTTTTTAGTATCATGATGGTGCGTGCTGTTTTCCCTACTAATAAATAGTTTAAAATAACTTGGTATATTCCTATGCCTATAGTGTTGCAGTATTTTGCCGTATATTGTATCCTTGCCACCGTATCGTGACACTTGTTGTGGAATCGTCAGATTTTTGTCAATATACACCGCTAGTTTCTGGTCAGAATCTGTCCAAAATTGGAAAGCAGGTGCATTAGGGTTTTCCTTCACTTGAACCAGAACAAACATTTATCATTATCGCATTTCCATCAAACTTTGCAGTTTGGCACATTGCAGTCAAGCAGGTAACGTCGTTCTGGTATGTGCCAAAACCCAGACTCATCCATCAGGCTGCCAGATAGAGCAGCATGATTTGTCACTCCCCAGAACATGTTTCTGTTTCTCAGAAATTCTGCGGCACTGTTTTTCACAGCATTAAATCGGATGCTAGGCATTGTGAGGGGCTTGCTGCAGCTGCTCGTCCATGAAAGCCCGAGCCTCACTGGTGCACGGTTTTTGTGCTGACATTAAAACCAGGAAAGGTTTTAAACTCTGCAGTCATTGAGTCAGCAGAGGGCTGGTGACTCTAACAGAGTCCGGGTCTCAGCTTTGGCAACAACACACTGTTAAAGTGCACAGTCTGTCACTTCATGACTAATAACATGAAAGCCTAGGGTCATCAATGGAGGAGCTAAAATTGTTTAGAGTGGGAAAAAAAAAACTCTACTTCATCTGAGGACTCAGTCTGCTTGAGCTTGCCGCCTCACTCATGGCCGTGTCTTATTTTGTGAGCACAGTTAAGGTTACAGCTATTTCTGTCAAGGTTACCGAGGTTCACCGTGGACTGTTTGTAGACCTTAGATCAGCAGAGTCATGGCATCAGTTTTCCTAAAAGATAGCGTTTCTTAAAAGATAAAAAAAACATATCTTGTTTTGTTCCTCACATGAGTTGTCACATGGTTCCGTCCTGTTAATGCGGTTGTTTTTGTCAGCTACCGAGTGCCTTTTTTAGAGTGTGTCAGATGTGGTCTGCATTTAGTGATTATTAATCTGCCAAATTTTAGTGTTAATAAAAACTATACTATGAGATACATCAGTCTTTCTTTATATCTACCTATCAATCCATATGTAAAAATACTAAAAAAAAAAAAAAAATCCAAAAACCAAGAGGATGTAAATTATCCAACGACAATTAAATTAAACAAAAAAAAAACAACAAAACAAAACAAAAAAATATTCAACACTTGCTCTAAAAATAGTGTTGAACTGTAACAAAGTTGTCCTGGATACCAAAGCTGCGATTTTGTCAGTTCTATGGACTGATTATGCATCAAAGGTCAATGTTTAAACTGAGAGGCAGCAGAGAAGCCAGAGAACATTCCTCAGCTGCTTGAAACCAGCAGGCAAAGATTTATGGTGTCTGGTATCTGTCATAACTTAACAATTCTTCTCCTTTTATTTGTTCTTATTCCACATGCAGCCAGGAATTATAGCAGGAGACGAGGTAACAACATTAATTCCAGGATATTTTTCATATTTCTTTTTTTTTTTTTACATTTTCCACTTGTGTCTGTTCGCCCATTTCAAATTTTTTTTTTTCATGTTTTATTTTGTCCTTTTGGTCCGAATGGTTAAGTGGCGCATCTATACTGTGATAGTGCCATTTGTCTGCATGACTGTCAAAGTGCCTACTAAAATGATCTGATGCATCTTTCATCAGCTACGTGGGTGTCTGTCCCTCATTTGCGGGCTTTTTCTCTGCATCGCAAGCAGTTAGTGGAACTGTTAAAGCCCACAATGCAAGATGTTGGTGTCACGTTTAGCCGAGAGTTAATGAGGCACACAAAGTGTTGTATTTACACACCCGGCTGGACACGGACACACACAGGACGTACTGTGAAGTGACGCTAACTCTCTCTCTTGTATAAATCTCTAAAAAGCGGCTCAATGTGAGTTGGTTGGTGAGCTGCTACAGGCCACGAAGGACTTAACCTTTATACCACACAGACTGTGCACGTACATAGCACTGAAACTATCCAGATATATACTGTTTACGAAAATACATCAGAAATGTATCAGGCAAAAATGTGCGCCCAAACGTGCATATATTTATGTACAGTCATGGAATTTTTTTTTTTTTTTAGATTACCTTGTTTTTTTTTTTCCTTTAAGGTAATGTCTGGTACCACTAAAATATATATTTCCTAAAGAATACAATGAACACAACAACATGGCAGGCCTCAAAGCACTGTATTTGTCAGTACAATGCCCTAACTATTGATGCGCAAACTGAAGTGATTTTGCTTACCATCAAGAAAACCATGGGATAACAATACATAAATATATATTTAACAAATCAGCGCTGAACTCTTATGAGCTATTTTTGTTTTTGTCATTATAGTCGTCAAAAGAAATTGAGCTTTTCTCATGATTGAATGGTATACGTTTGTCCAGGGTTAGATTCCCAGAGAAACCATAAGCTTCATATTGTTAATCCTCATCTATAAGGCCCTTTAGATGAGAGCTTCTGGTAAATGTAATGTATGTACATTGTTTACCTTAAGGCAGCTTCTCACAGCTCTATATTTAAGTAACATACATGCTGTGCCACAAATATGCGTATATATAATTATATAAACAACCTATATAATGATACCTCGGTTCACAAACTAATCCGACTAACTACAGTCGTTCATTCATTCAATTCATCTTCGTCTGCAGTAATCAGTAATCCCACTGCTTTGTACCAGCCTTTTATGAACCTCACTGCAGGTGGGGTTCTTACCACGATTCTAACCCTAAACTCAGACTTCCAGGCGGTAAACCCTGGAGTTGCACACCACTGGCATAGGCATCGCCTCGCAACTAACAACACTAGCCGTAAACTAATTTTACCTAGTTTCACAAACAATACTTCTCCCGTATTATTTCCACACATAAATCTATGTAAAACCATTTTGAGCCAACAAAAGGATCAATTGTATTTACATTAATTGCGATGACAACTTAATTTTGAGCCACCAACTTCTCGGGTCACGAACAGAGTGAAGAAACAAAATATTCAAGGTTTCGCTGTTTATTGAAAAATGATTTTGGAAAATATTGATTAGAATTCTAGTGTTACTAGAACACAGTTGCACCATGTGTCGCAATCTAAGAAATTAACCCTTCCCTGTCGTCCCCACTTCCTCCCCTAGGCCACTCCTCTTTGTTCCCCATGGAGGATGGATTCCCTGATGATGAGCGTGGAGATCAGGGCCTTGCAGGTCTGGGGTCTCCTCACTGCTTCCCACACCAGAACGGAGAGCGCGTTGAACGCTACTCACGCAAGGTCTTCGTGGGAGGACTGCCTCCAGATATAGATGAAGGTAATCCAACGAAACTCAACATTTCTTAAAGCAGATTTGATGCTGGTGGGGGCTAATCTGCATCGTCACTCACATTCTGTTTGCACCATTTCAGATGAGATCACAGCTAGTTTCAGGCGTTTTGGACATCTGTTTGTGGACTGGCCTCATAAAGCTGAAAGCAAATCCTATTTTCCACCAAAAGGTATGCAGTACTTTGTCTCTGCAAGGTAGTAGTGCACTATTATCAATATGTGTTTATTTGTGCAGATTGCTTTGGTCTCTAGGCTTTTTTCCTACACATTTATTCACCACAGTTTCTTTGAAAATGTAAACACCTATGGCCTTATCCTGTAACAAAATAATTTCCTAATATGACATCATTGTCAGTTTTAACTGCTACTTTCCTCGGCAGCATGAATGATCTTTTTTGTTTTGTTTTGTAGGCTACGCCTTCCTGCTGTTCCAGGATGAGAGCTCTGTGCAGGCTTTGATCGATGCATGTATTGAGGAAGACGGAAAGCTGTATTTGTGCGTGTCCAGCCCCACCATCAAAGACAAGCCGGTCAGTTTGATCATACGAACACACACACACACACACACACACACACACATACACCTACACAAACGTGCATTTCACATCCTTTTTGTTTTTCGCCGAGAACAGTAAGTCTTGTGATCGTGACTTTCAAACGACTTTTGGAGCAGTCCATTACCGGGGCTTAAATCTTTTTGTCATTGTGCTTGTTACAGGTTCAGATTCGTCCGTGGAACCTAAATGACAGTGATTTTGTGATGGATGGATCTCAGCCTCTCGATCCGAGGAAAACCATTTTTGTCGGAGGTGTTCCTCGTCCTCTTCGTGCAGGTAGTGTTTTTCATTTGGTAATTTCTTTTCTTATTGTGTTCGTTATTTTCAAAAGTCTTTTAGATTTTGCTTTTCTGATAACATTGTAAAATAAGCACAGGCAAACTAAGGCCTAAGGGCTGGATGTGGCCCCATTAATTGATTATTTATTTTATTTTTTTTTGATTACCTTGTTTTTTTTTTGTTTGTTTTTTTAATGTCTGGTATGACTAAAAATATATTTCTTAAAGCATACAATGAACACAACAACATGGCAGGCATTTTTAATGAGGCAAGCCAACCCTAAGCAGATTAAATAATTAATTTATATTATCATTATCTTTCTGCCTTTTTTCCTGCAATAATGGGTTTCCCCGGTAGCTATAGGAAAAGATCTGGATAAATATGTTCTACTCTAGGTCAAATACACTGTATTTTCTACCTTACAATTCTTTACTTAATAATTGCTGTCAAGAATACCCAGTTCAGTTCCACACTATATCCTTGAGAATACAAGGGATTTTTTTTTTTAGTGCGTGGAGTATAAGGATAATGTTTTATCCTTACTTCAAACACGCCAAACGGCCTGAGAAGTATCTTGAAACACAGCGAACTACCAGATAACCTTCGCTGCTTCTCTTTTCAAAAACACAGCCCACTTTGATGAAATGCAGAGGTAACAATGCACACTCGATTCAAGCCGATGTTACGACTTGGCCGTCATCCCTGTCCCTAAAAATAGGCGTATCAAGTCGTCTATTTAAAGACAAGTTATATTTGTAAAACCTTAATTACTCATCTGCCTGTCTTTCCACCCTTTGCGCTAACCAAATGTTGAGTCACTGATATTAAGGTCCCTTCAGTTTTATCAGCTCGTGCTCGGATCAGATCTGTCTGAGGGCGGGGCTTAAACGTGGCCTACTTTAGTCTGCAGTCTTCAAAAATACACTGAACAACTGTTATCCTTGAAATGGCTGCTGTTTGCACAGGAAATGAGTCCAAACATGCATGTCAAGGCAACAGTTCTGAAAACTACTAAAACAACGTGACTTCAAAGCTTCTGCTCGGGGGGGGCGGGGTTTGTAACGTTTAGGATGAGCTCTGCCTTAAGTATTATTTTAGTAGTATGGAAAAGATAGTACAGTAATATGGTCGGGTAATTTGTTTTTCATAGTGTAACTTATTCCTGTCTCTATCACGAATAATGCAGAATAATTGCATGTCATATTGTGACACACTGAGTACAGTATATATAACTGCAGTATGTGTAGCATTACTGTATTTTATAAATGTATGCTTATATTTATATATATTTTATATTTATATATTTT
>JAFBJS010027831.1:103966-122163 GCA_016785265.1 Paraplagusia blochii
CTCACGTATAGCACTACAGTATATACGCAAAGGAACAAACTGTTCTGGTCAGTCTGTGTTGAGACTGATAGTCCAGAGAGAAAGATAAAGGGTAAAGAGACAGGCAGCTATTACTTCTGACATGGACAGACATTCATCAATCTGTCAGTCATTTTACTCCAACTAAACCACCCCCAGTCAATTTAGAACCCGGCTCAATCACACACACACACACACACACACACACACACATTCCCTGTCTGTATATTATCTCACCTTGTCTCACTGCCATGACACAGTATATTCCCCTTTAACACTAACCATCAAAACGACATGCCCAATATTAGCCTTGAACCAAACACAACCCCACAAGTTCAACCCCCGGTCGTCCGCCTCCTTTTGGCTCAGGACACAGACCAATGCAATCATGAGACACTTTTCTAAAGATAAGTGCTTGTTTTCCCCTTTGGTTGCCATGGAAAGACGAACATGTGTCTAAAATATTTATATTTAATGATTTTTTTTTTTTTACAAAACACAATATAAAGTGTTTACAATATTTCTTTTGCTTTTAAAATTCATCAGTGGGGTCAGATTGCATCCCAATTTGGTCTGCAGGCCTTATATTTGACACCCTCACTCTGTCCAGTAGACCACTGTTTTAAACCTTTTTCTTTAGGGACCCATATTTTAAGCACAAACCACCATGACATAAGTCAGAGACATTATTTGAAATCTCCATTATTGAACATCACTGAAGTTATTTTATTAATTATTATTTTTATTATTATTAATTATTATTAATATAACCACTGTCCCTCCTCTGAACATGTCCAAACCATCTTAAGCTAGAGACGCCAGATTAAGATGGTTTGGACATGTCCAGAGGAGGGACAGTGGTTATATTGGGAGAAGAATGCTAGACATGGAGCTACCTGGTAAGAGACAAAGAGGAGATTTATGGATGCAGTGAGGGAGGAGACTGAGACTGAGACTGGGGTTATTTTATTGTTGACCCACTCATGTCTGAAAAATCAAATTAAATACCTCAAATTAAAAAAAAAAAAAGAAAAAGTCAATTTAGCAAGCAAAAACAACCATTAACTTCAAGGAAACATAATGCAAGATAACCCAAAAAAAAAACTCTTGTGGCCCACCTGAGGGTCACAAACCAGTCTTTGGTAAACAATGCAGTACACCAGGACTCTAACAGAGACAGTATATTGACAACATGCAGATCATTGCCAGATATAATGTTTTTGATAAGAAAATGACAAATTTTCTACAAGAGTACTACAAAATAATCTCAGTATATGCAAAGTCAACTGACATTTTTTTTTAATGTTAACTTTTGTTTTTGCCTCCAGGGGCAGCATTATTGCACTGAAAAACGGCCAACATGGTCAGGTATATTAGCTGTGAATTGTGGTATGCACATTGCAAGGTTTGTTCCAATCATTTTCTGTCCTAATCACGTGACAAAGATTCTCAAATGACCATGGGCCTGTCTCTTATACACATCTAGATGTGTATAAGAGACAGGGTCTACGTGTTCCAGCTGCTGTCGCGGGCCATCTTTGAAATGTCCTTCCTCTTTGGACAGTACATCCTCTATGGGCTGGATGTGGAGAAGGTATTTGTCTGCTCCACCTCGCCTTGTCCACACACAGTCAATTGCTACGTGTCCAGACCCACGGAGAAAACCATCTTCCTGCGCATCATGTACGGCGTCAGCGCCCTCTGTCTGCTGTTCACCGTGCTGGAAATTCTCCACCTCGGCATCAGCGGCATCCGGGACTGTTGTTGTGCCCGACGTTCTCGGGTCAGGTGAGGTCTGCTCTTCTGAGACGTTTTTTTTTTTTTTTTTCCTTTTACCAGCCTCAGGAGATGTATAGTCACGGAGATATTGCTCCTTTTGGAAACAGCCAGTTAGACATCTGATACACATTTGCTCTATGCTTACGGGATGGAGAGATGCAAGTATGCAACTTTTCCAAAATAAGTATATCTGGGTTTTTTTTGGTTTTTATTCTTTAGCCATTATGTAAATGCACACAGGTCTGTTACTCATACTGAAACAACTTGGTTTGGACACCATGAAGATGAGCCGTCTCCTGCTGTCAGGTTGTTAATTTGTCTTTTTTGTCAAGTGATGCATGGACACAACAAGCCAACAGAGGACTCAAATAATAAATAAAACATCGGTGAGCACCATGTTGCCCTAATGAAGTAGCTTGTTAACTCGGAACCGAACTCGCATGGTTTGTTCTTTGGGTGTGATCTTCTGAATAGCAACAAGACCAGCTCCACACTTTGAATGAGAGTTTGTTTGAGGAAAGACAAATAAAGGATTTATTTAGGTCAAAATAAATGATTTTCCTTATAACTAACTGCTACTGATTTAATTTTGTGTTGTGTGGTAATTTGGCCTAGAGACAATGTCTCTGTTGGTGTGGGAGCCAAGGGTTCACTTCCTTGGCTAGATTGAATCCCAGTTAGGAAGGTTCATGAGGGACTGGGTCGTTGTCATGGAGGCTGCTGCCCCCACGACCAGGTATCCCATAAGCCAGGGGTTTTCAAAGTTTGGGGCGGGCCCCCCTGGTGGGGCGCGGTGCGATGCTGAGGGGGGCGCATGTGACCCTGGGGAACATGCTTTCTTTTCCACCGTACTACAATAAAGTGTAATTGCACATCCTTATAAGTTGAACTATATCTCTTTTTTTGTTTCTTTATGTTAACAAGGATACAATGTTATGCAGAGGTGTAGCTAGAACTATTTTATAGACAAATGCTGTTATTTATAATTGCGGTCAAGAGTGGGTGGTGGAGTGGGGGGCGCAAATTGTTGTCTTCTTGCCAGGGGGGGGCGTAACAGAAAAAGATTGGGAAGCACTGCCATAAGCAGACAAGGCATCTAAGCAGTCTTGGCATTAAACACCAAAATGAAATACCAATTAATAGTTAAATTAAGCAATAACACTATAACTTATAAAGGCAGATGACAATAAGACAGCAGTCGGGTGGTACCGTATATTTTGGACTGTAAGAGCACTGTAATCTAAGGCACATAAGGCAACACAAAACAGTCAGATAGGTCTAACCTTATTCAACTCTAAAGATTGGCATCTGTCTCGTCATTATGTGAGTGAGTCATTGAGTTTGAAATTGTAAAAAATGTCTATTCACCAGTGGCTTTTAGTCCTTATACACACACCATAACATTATACTGACGCCCAGTGCATAATACTCTTCCCTGTTTATTACATTCCCCAGTTTATTCTAAGTTTTCTCAGCATGCCCCTGACACCAGTAGTTGCAATGCTCTAACAAAACATCAAGCATTGCAGCTTCGTAGCTTATCAAACTTGTACTCAGATTTCTGAGCCCTCCTTGAGGTCAGTAAACACAATCAGAATATACACATACTGCATCTTAAGTCTCTAGATGATTTCAGGTTTCACATCTCCCACTATCATTCAACAATATATAAGTTCACAATCTCTGAAAGAACGAAAAAGACAAATTGTAAGTAAAATGTTTGATAAACTGCAAAAGACAAATTGTAAGTAAAATGTTTGATAAACTGCACCGTGGCGTTGTCTGCAAAGGGCTGAGACATAGTCGACTTTACTACATCAAGACACGGACATGTCAACAATAACCTTCTTATGTCGGTTTAAAAAAAAAAAAAAAAAAAAAGACGATGGAGAAAGGAAGATTTAACAGACTGATTCACAGGGAGATGAGTTGTCATTAATTTAGGAAAACAGCTGCGAGACTGTGTAGCTTCTCTCTAAAGCCCCCTGACAGATCTTCAGCTCTTCTGTCCTCCTCCATGTTTCATGTGGAGCTTCTACTTTGCCACATCAATTCTTCATGAAGGTGCTCTCTTGTAATTGTAAAATAAAAAGAGTGAGCGGGGAGCAGCTTGTCGAGTCAGTGATAGATTGCTGAATAATTTCTGATATGCTGAAGCGTGTGAGCCCGCGTAATGAGATGTAAGTTTAAAATTTGCAAATCATCACAAAATATACATGAAGTGCTGTTTTGGTCAACTGGCTGTCTGCTGAGTATTTGTGAGAAAAATATGTCAGAAGAAATAATAATTAGGACACAAGAGTGTCTACCTATATATATCTACCCACCCACCTACAGTAATTTCCGGACTAAAAGCTGCAACTTTTGTCACACAATTTTAACCCTGCGGCTAATATATGCATTTTCTTTCTAACTGCTTGAGCAGACAAGGTAAGAGTGAGACAGGTGGTGTCGAAAAAGACGCAAGTCACAACCGCCAATAAACACCATAGAAGAAGAAGTTTAACGTACGGTAATGCGCTTTGTACATTAAAATTAGCATAAACTCACCCTCATCATGGAAAATGCAAAAAGAATGCGGCACATGCGGCTTATAGTCAAGTGCTGCTTATGTATGTACAAAATTATTTTACCTTTAAAAAAGGTATTGGGTGTGGCTTATAGTCGAGTGTGCCTTATAGTTCGGAAATTATGGTACTTTTTTTTTTTTTTTTTTCTTTGACACTTTGGTCGTATGGGTTAATATGGGTGAAAAACCAACGTATTGTTATTGACATATATATATGAGTATAGGTTTGAGTATTTATTGTATCTAACTCTTGTTCGGTGTTGTACTGCTGCTGGAGCCATAATTTAATTAATAAAGTTATCTATCTACCTACCTACCTACCTACCTACCTACCTACCTACCTATCTATCTATCTATCTATGTATCTATCTATCTATCTATCTATCTATCTATCTATCTATCTACCTATCTATCTATCTACCTACCTACCTACCTATCTACCTATCTATCTGTCTATCTATCTATCTATCTAACTGTCTAGCTATCTATTTATAGCTCTGTCTGGAGTTTTGTTTCCACAGGATCATATACAACATCGAAATTAATTTTAAGAGAGGAGGTGGTCTCATGAGAACCTATTGTGCCAGATGTTTCTACTTTGATTTATTATTTGATTTTTGATACGTGGGTCATTCAGAAGCAGTCAAAGCAGCGAGGCCGAGGACCTGAGTTTTGATTCCAGTGGATCACCAACTCCATTTTTTGAAGGGATTGAAATAACCAGTAAATTGCAGTCTAATGGAACTGTTGTGTTTTACAGTTTTACACCAATTCTCCAAGAAAAAGACAGAAAATCTCTTCTTTTTTCATTTAACTAGCTCTCATTGTTAACCATATCTAAAGACTCTCGATCCATCCAAAGATTCTCCTTGGGTTTGTCAGCAGATCATCAGACTTAATATCTCAAATCCTTGATTCCATTTTAACGGTTGATTCCATTAGAATGATTTTATATTAAGTATTTTACATAATCTCAACGTCTTAACGGCCTAATTGAAGAATTCAATTTGATTCAAATACTTCGCAGGACCCATCTGTTGGACCTTAAGTATTACACACCTGAGCATTCATACAGCCAGGTACATCCCTCTTAGACACAAACAAGAATCGAAAAACTGCAACCCCGGGGTACTTTTATCTAATTTCTCCCCCCTAATTAATCTCCCCCTTCTGCAGATAATATAGATTGGTCTATTTGGAACAGTTCTGTTCCAAATCTGTTCCGTCATGCAGCTGTTCCCCTAAATGTAATATCTCCTCTGATCTTATCTGCAAATGGATCCAAAAAAAAATGTCCGTACTCCTGCTTCAAATTTGTTATCTCCAACTCAGCCTCCAGTCTTTCAGACAATCTCTGCCTTTTTCCCCTGTGTCACCCATCACTCCTGACACTCCATATATATCAAACTCAGTGAGGCTCTAATGATGAACACTTCAGGATGAACTGAAAGCTGAAAAAATTGAGAAAAAATTCACACAGGAGTCAAGCGTGGTCTTTCATTAGTTTCAGTGTTCAGATTTTAACCAAGTGAGTTGTCGATCTTCAAGGCAAAGAGCCAAACAAGTGAGGATTAATGCAGCACCTACTGTTTGTTTCATTCACTCTCCAAAAATCTATATTTTTTTCTCTTCTCACTTCATATTTTCTTTCTTAAAAACACATGGAAAGAAATGTTCAGCCCAAGACAAATGGGCTTCTACCAACAAGTAATCATGTTGTCCTAGCAGCCATGCTGTCACAGCTGTTTGTAGCAGTTATTTGTACAAAATGTTATTTGTTGTCATCAAACAGGCTTTTACTGTTTGCTGATAAATAGCTTGCCAAAGAGTATTTAGTCATGTCTAATGAAATCATTTTTGTTAAGTTGAATTTTGCTGAACGTGCTGCACGGAGATGGCCGTGTTGATTAATGTCCGGTTCATTAGCAATTATGAAATGTTGGAGGGAGAGAACGTGCAGAGAGATATAAACGAATCTACCTAAATAGCGTGTTTAATGTGTTTAGACACAGGTATTGTGTAAAATGACCAAGTCTGAGACAGAAGTGAGAAAAATTGATGCAGAAATTGAGACGTTAGTTATGATTGTGAGGACACTGCAGTCTGGTGAAACCCACTGACGCTTTGAAGACCCCGGGGGTCCAATCAGAGGGCCAAGTTTCCTGTGCTCCCGCTGTGGTCCTCAGCTCTGAGATAAGAGCGTTCAAGAGCTGAATGACAACATTGCTATTCAGATAGGGCAGCAGGTTTGTTTGCGCAGCACTTTCTGGTCGGTGTCTCAGTGAGCCAGATAACTGCCTGGAAGCAACACAATTTAGCACAAGGACAGTGAGTCATTGTTTTTGCCCCCAATGTCTCCATTCAACTCTCTTCTGCCCTGTCGTCATGGAACCTTCACCCCTTCTGTGCACATCTACAGTCCAGCCACCAGCACATTTTATTTATTTATTTTAATATGCCGCCGACTAGTCTAGACGGATGTTATTCTTTTTTTGTTACAAGTAGAAAAGCGAAAGTACTAGAAAATACCATCATAAAAAATTACTTACGAAGACAATTAAACATACTTTAATAAATACTCAATATCTACATTTAGAACGTGAACTTGAGGTACATGGTAAACGTGTTTTTCCACTCAATCTGGTACAAATGCACAGATACCTCCACTCTGCAGTATCACACCATGCTGTCCTTCTTCTTCTCTTTGTCCCTTTTTACAGGAGTTGCCACAGCGAGTCACCACATTTCCATCTCACCTTGTCCCCTGTATCCTCAACTCCAACTACCTCCATGTCCTCCCTCACTACATCCAGAAATCTACTCTTTGTCTCCTACCTGGTAGCTCCATCTCTAGGATCATTCTTCTACCAATGTATCCACTGTCCCTCATCTGAACATGTCCAAACCATCTTAATCTTTCTTCTCCAGCTTTTTCTCCATACCTTCTTGCCTGTGTTGTCCCCCTTATTCCCTCATTCCTGATCCTGTCCATCCTCAGCATCTTTACCACCATGTGTTGTAGTACTAGTAGTGTCTTTTCAGCTTGCTAATAAAATATATTTTTTTATTTAACCACTTTTATTGCCCCTGTCTTGAAGGTTGTGGTGAAAACTCGCACAGAGTTCCAGACAGAGAAGAAGAGGCTGAAGGTTCCAAAGGTGGAGGAATTCACCATCAGCTTCACCGATGGAGTCTCTGAAAGGCTTAAGGTAAGATGATGTGCTTCAAATATTTGCTGTTCTCCACTGTGAGTGATACTGATATGGACATCTGTATGCTTGTTGGACGTTTCACTGACACCGTATGGGTGAATGACAGCAAGAGTTTCCTCAAATACTCACAGATCTTTAATATTTATAATGATTAAATATTGATACCATTAATAAACAAGATAAAAAAGAAAATAGAGGAGCTGCACGTGCAGCCAACAGGTTTCAATAGATGTCACCCTGGAGTCGTTACTAAACTCCCTCCTACATCTGTGGCGTGATAGAACAGGTTAGGTTACTCTGGCCGTGTGCAACCTTCCGACGGCATGACCATCATGGAGGTGCTGTCGCTTCCACTCTGTCATTGTAATGGCAGACCAAAGAGAACTCACGTTGTCATGGCAGCAAAGAAAAACTTGCATGGCAACCCTGGTGTAAGAGGGAGCAAGAAATAGAGTGTGAATGAGAAAAGAGGGAGAGGTGAGATGCTGTGCAAGTGTGGATGAGGGGTTCACACGTGTGTATATATATATATATATATATATATATATATAATAAATAGATATAATAGTTATGGATGGTTAAATGCATCTACAAGAGAAAAGAGTGTTCCCCAAGGTTGGGAAGGAAATTCCACCTTTTCCTGAGAGATCTTGAGTGCAATGGAATCTGATGTGGAATATTCTAGTGCAGGTGAATCCAGCATTCCATGTTCCTGCCTAAATAATACCCTATGTTTTATGTAATGGAGTATGCGAAAACAATTAAATGTGAAAACAAATCGGGGTAAAATCATTCTTACAAGAAAATGATCTAGAAAATTAAAGACTTGCTCGCTTGCGGCTGTGATCAGGAACCCCCTGCTGTATCTCCTGCTGTGGTGGAACAGCGTGTCTGCGATCAGTGACTTAAATATTATATTTCCGATACGTCTGGAAACGGTGGCTGATCTAGTGTTCTCATGGAATCAATTTCACAATGTTCTACAGCAGTGGCGAGCGTAGGTGATGGAGTTCTGCGGTCGGAGCACATTTGATTCAGCTCAGTGACTATTTACAAAATGGCAATGATTGGGAGTTCACTGTTCTTTGTCAGTGCACAACTGCACCACTAAATGTGCTTCTTCAGGAAGCCAGGCGTTAACTTCTATTAACGCAGTATTGTAATAGTAGTAGTGTAACACCATATAGCTTAGATAACAATACAGTGTTATATAGTACATATATAATTGTTATAATAAGATAAATTAATTATCACAATATATAAGAACTTATTATTAAGTAATACAGTATAAGTAGTAGTCTTTACTTAATATATATAGATAACTATATATACAATATATACAGTAACTATATATACAACTATAATTACAACTACGTTTCTTCTTTACTATTAATTCAATCATAAGTCACACATTGAGAGTGCAAATTACTATGGTGGCTATATGGTGTAACACCATATAGATTTGATAATAATATAGTGTTATATAATACATATGTAATTGTTATAATAAGATAAATGAATTATCACAATATATAAGAACTTATTATTAAGTAATACAGTATAAGTAGTAGTCTTTACTTAACATATATATATAAAACTATATATATATACAAATATATACAATATATAACTATATATACAACTATAATTACAACTACATTTCTTCTTTATTATTAATTCAATCATAAGTCACACATTGAGAGTGCAAATTACTATGGATGGATAGAAGCCGAATAAACTTTTCTAGATGAAGACCCTACACTCTCTTCTTAGAGCTGTTCAGATTGCACTGATGGATGAAGAGCTTCGTCTTTCTCCTGCTTTCTCCCCACTGTCCTTTCCTTTCACGCATGATTAACACATTTTAAATGTGCATTTTTTTTCTTTGCTGCTGAATATTTCTTAAAACTTATGCAAACTGCTCTTATTATTGCATTTCTACAAATGCCTTTTAGCAGGCGTTGCCCAGGCTGCCTCAGAAACCCCCAAAGGCCTGTTATTTACCACATAAGTGGTAGTTAACGGAACCCTTGGATGTCAAGTCGTTTGCATTTCAGATAAAAGCTTCTGGACAACATATCAAATTCATTTTTTTCTTCCCTGCTGTAAAGTATTTCCCACAGGAATATCTAATAGTCACTGGGAAAATCCAAAGGATACATTTTTTCCTGCTCTTCACAATATCATCATATTAAACCTCACAAAATTCTATGGTTTCTAACACCATTGATAGCCAAACAGTGGGAAACCAAATGCATGTTAAACAGTGTCTTGCCAACTGGTGCTGCTCTATAAATCGAATCAGGGTGGAAATCTTTCACCTTTCATTAGTTTATAAAGCCAGATCACAAGCATCCAAATCACAACTGACTGCAGAAAACCACTCCTCAAGAGATCTGAGGCAAATGAAGTAGGAAAAGGGGAGTTAAGGATAAAAAAATGAGAAATGGAAAAACATTTTCCTCTTATTTCCAGCTTGTTAGAAACAACAGAACATCTGGAGCTCCAGCAGGTTAGTAAAAGGACAACCTGGATATGAAATCCAGTTGTCTCTTAAGCTAAAAACTATAGCAATTTTGGTGCTTACTACAATATGTACTGTGTTCCGCCAGCATTTCATTAAATCAAATAATTTGAACCATCATTCAGTCCTATTACAGTTCAAAATTAGTTTTTTTTTATTTGTTATTGCGGGCTTGTCAAAGTCTTTTTGATTCCGGGGCTGCGTACCACGTAATTAGATGTCAAGCGGGCCACACTGGTACAATTATAATGTAATTTTAAGACTACGTTTCTGCATTGGTTTTTGAGCAAAAAAGTAAATTAGATAAATCTGCATATTTATTGAAAGCTTTTCAAGACGAACACGAACTGTTGTGTATTGTGTGCTGTTGTGTATTTCCAAGATGCATCCACCGGACCACCGGATTTTTTTGATAGAATCATTGTGATATACAAAACATAACATTAATGCAGTATTATGTCCATCAGTCCATTGTCACCCATGACTGGGTCCCGGGGGACAGCTGTCTTTGCGACTAACACCTAAATATAACCACCTAAATCAGGGGTGTCAAACTTGTTCCTCAAGGGCCGCTGTGGCTGCAGGTTTTTGTTCCAACCTTTCCAGAGCAAACCAGTTGACCAATCAGCTGTCTGGAGACTCAGATCAGTTGATTGAAAATTCAAGTCAGGTGTGCTGTTGGTTGGTTAAAACAAAAACCTGCAGCTACAGTGGCCCTTTGTGGATCCGGTTTGACACAGTTTGATTTAGTGAGTTATTGTAATAAGCCAATGATAAAAAACTGTTGTGATAAAAAAAAAAAAACTTAGAATAAGCCAGACTTTTGAATATATATACAATGTTTTATGTCACTGTAGATAGTTCATATGTGTAACCACAACAAAAAATGGTAATATTTAATGTTAATTTAATTTAATTTTCCAAGTTGGATAGTTTCTATAAAAAATAATGGGAATTAATGAGTATCAACAGGAATTTATGGGAATAAAACAGAAAGATATATAATTCAAAGTAGGCCCGCAACAGGGAACTTGCAGTGCTTCTGAGGATGGTAAGTTACGTTAATGTAAGCTGCGTTACGTTAGTAAACTAAAAACAACCTAAAAGCTACTCACTATTATTAGTACTTAATAATAATAGGATTGTGGATCACAGAGAGGAGGATAGAGGAGCACGTATTGTCCAAGACAGACCGTGTAAGAAAGACAGTCACAGTGCAGGAGTTCACATCATTGTGGTTGACAATTTACATTTATGTTTGTCTAAGACATATTCCCAAAATTCCTCAGCTTGACTTCCTATGGAAAGTTTCCGGAAATCTCCCAGAAACGTACCGGAAATCCTTTGCCCCTTTGCAATCGTAATAACAACAAAACGGTTGGGGTTAACATCCACCTTAAGGTCTCCTAGGGCAACAACTTTCTCGACCCTCTTCCATTTTCCCATAATGCTCAGCTGCAGACGTTATAACAAAAGAAAATAGCATCTGCAGTTCTCTGAAAATAAAAAGTGGGGCAGGAGAAGAGGATTAGTCTGGCCCAATAAGGCACAGACAGGGAGATGCAGGTGTAGCGACTGATGAAGGGCAGTTTTAATGGTTTCTGGTTGGCTCACCATCCACAAACCTGGGTGTCCTCAGTGGATTCTGAGCCGACACGCACCGTAAACCTACACTCTCACTCTCCCAAACACATGTTTACATATTTTTATCTAACTCACATGCAGGAAAATATGACCTCATGAAAAAGGCTCAACCTGACAGGCATGAACGTTACACCTATGAAGCTAACGGACCTGTGCAGGTATTGTTGGAAAAAGCCATCATCAAAAACAATTACGCCATCATTACCTCCACCTCGCTTTCACATGAAAGCAGTGCCGCAGTCCGACGCCTCCACAGAAGACCCTGTGTTTGTGCGGGTGGAGGTAATTACTGCCGCGCTTTGAAACCTCACGTAGCCTCTTGTTCCGCACATTGTTCTTCCCCGTTTTGTACGGATGACTAATCGTATGCTGATTGTGGAGAATGAGAGAGTCTATAGCTGTTGTCTGCTTCCTGTTAAACACCCACAGAAAGGACAGTGTGAAGACACATTGTGCGACACAGCTCCTTGTCGGGAGACCTGTATTGATCTGGACGCCTAATCAAATCCTACACACATTGATTCGATTTACCCACCGCACCAGCGTGGTTCGATGTATTTTTCGTCCATGGGTCTCCGCAGGTCTCCCATCTTACTGGTTGACAAGTGCTTTGAATCCCCATCGATCCCTCTAGGGCCAACCCTTCATCACCAAGCTAACACCCACTGAATTACAGAGTGGTAATTTGTTGATGCCACCTTTTCTAGCCAACCACGTCTGTTGTTGATCACTGTTATTATTGCAGGAGGGTGTTGTTGGGACACGAATCTCAAGTTTCCTTAACATGTGCTAAAAGCCATATTTAAAAATAATAGTATTTTATCTTCCAGAAACTTCTTCCTGCCCATTTTATTTGAGTAGTTGTCATTAGTTGTGTTTGAAAGCTGCACGTGATTCATCTTGAAACTAATAATTCGACAAACACCTAATATAACTATTCGTTTGTCATTGATTTCATACACAGCAGGGTTGATCTGTCAGTGTTCTGTAATAATTGTGATTTTTCCTGATTACTTACAACTATTTCTAGGTAGCTATAGATTATTCACCGTCAATTGTGATCCACAAATCCACAGCTATCACAATCACTGTAAAGTGTGATATTTGTAATCAAAATTAATTTTGATTGTTTGTGTTTAACCCACTAATTTATTGCATTTTACCCCCAGCTACCATTTGCAGCCGATAAATGAATGTCCGTGTGGATTAATTGTGATAAATTTGTATCAATTTCTTTAACTATGAAACAGCTGTAGATTAATTGCAGGTAATTGCTTCCTTAGAATTTCCTCCTTTGACAGCCAATGGTTAAATCTGGTTAATTCTGTAAATCAATTGCATGTAGTTGTTATTAACTGTGACCAACCCACAGCTGCCATGTTACCCAAATGTACAAATGCAACTGTCAATTAGTTGAGATTATTTTTAATCAGTTGCAACAATTGAAGGTACAATTACTTGCAAATAGTAGTGATTATAATTGATCAACTTACAGCTAGATTAAATGTAACTCTCACTACAGACAACATCAACAGGAGCATCAGACTTGCATCAATTTTCCACTTTTTGTGTTTAACAAAACAAACACTCTGCCACTTCCTGCTGTCACGCAGCTTATATCCAAAGATATCTTCTCAAAGTCACCGCTAATATAACAGAAGTGACGGGGAGGGACAACATTCTCCATAAAAAACTTCAAGTTATCGCACAATGTGTAACTGTCAGTCCTCCAGCATTGTTGTTGAGATGAGGCTGATGTTCAGGTCACAGCTGGATATGATGTAGCTTTTTTTTTGTTTTGGCTTCTCAATAGCAATTAATGTCAACCATCTTTGTAGACAAGAATTAAACGCTGGCTGTCAAAATGAGAAGACATCACATATTATCTCTGTCCACAAACATCCGTAGGTACAGTCAGGTCAGTGTACAGTGGAATTCCAACGTCAGAGTCGAGTCCCGTGTAATCGAAATCATCGTAAATGAGTATCTTTCACTGGTTCTACATTTCATTATTTGTTAAAAACATCAAGTCTTTTGTCTTTAGTGGTTCAATATGACTGACAGCTTCAGGTCAGGATTGGCTGATATTTGAGATGATCTTCTGGGCCAGATGACCTCTGTTCTCATAAAATTCCTGCTGCAGATCTTAAATCCAAACACCTCAAAGGACAACAAATCACTCCACAGTCCTCCTGTCAATATCAGCAGAAGTGAGTGCAGGGAAATAAATCGTCTGCCATACCCATTTGAAATGAAGATGAGTTCCAAGGCCACCTCCATTTTTTTATTTTTTTTATTTTTTATCCTGACGGTTTAGATTGACAGAAAATTTAATTTGCGATAATGAAAAGAAAATAATGTGTTACTACAATCCATTCATGTTTTTCAAAGAGACATGAAGGAGACTTCCTTCATGCTCTACTGCAGGATATAAATATCTGAAGTAAAGATCATAAAGACTAAAAAAAAAATCTATTGAATTGTTTGATGAATGAACTGAGTAACCTGGCACACATTTATGTATTCTATGGTTATTTTATGTGTTTTTCTTATTCATACTGTTCACTTTTCAGTATGAAACATGAATGAATTCTAACATATTGAATCCAAACAAAGTCATTATTTCCATCATTTTAATCCAGACTCTTACATGTTGTTTTTTTCAGCATTGTAAGATTTGTGAATTGATTTTAATGGCTCGATGATGATGATGACGTAAACGTAAAGAATGTAATTTATGGCTTTTTTTCTGATTTATTCTCTCAGGTTTGAAGATTATAGAGTGCATTTCTATAGCCCGTTTTCACTACTTCGTTTTGACTCACGGATATGACTTTCCTCTCTTTTGGTCTGGCCATAAAACGTTAGATTACAGAATCCTACCATCATCTTCTCGACCCCTAGAGCCATTCTACTCAAAACCAATCCTCACACTCTCCTCTCCCCCACTGAATCACATCTCTCTCATATATCGTTTATATCAGCCTCCTCACCTTTTTTTTTTTTTTTTATCTGAGCACTTTCCTCCAATGTGGTTTTATTTGATACAGGGATTCTAATCCCCTGAAGGTTCTACGTTTGCCATTTGATCCAGTTCCTGAAAGTGTAGTTAATGTTTAGTTTTTCCCCTATAGGACCAGCGAAAAGGCAAATATGTACATTTGTACGAGTATACGTTGATAAACTAAATGAGGAACAGGGGAAAACACCCATGGGATTTAGAGCTGGGGAAACATTACCATAATGAACCTATGATGTAAACAACTTGGTAGTGCCTGTTAAAGAGTTAGGAAGTAGATACCCTCATAAATTCTCCTTTACAGCATATTCATCTCACAGACTAGGAGATGATTAGTCAATCTAATCCAGATGTTTAGTACCTCCCCAGAGACTTATTATCCACTCTCAGTCAGTGTGTGCATATGTATGATGGTTTGTGTTAGTGCGTGTACTTCCCCATGTGACTTATTTTTGAAGTTAAAAAAAATAGTTTCCTATTAAAAATATTAGTTTTGCATAAAAAAAAATCAATTTTGCCGCCCATTGTCGCCTAGAATTGGTCAAAAGCAGCAGTTACGTATATCTAAAAAGGTATCAGACATTGCCAACTTCCGCTGAGCATAGCACCTTCCTGGCTCACATGACTTCCAGTGGGCTCAATAGCCACTGGAAGGCAGTGTGATTTGGGTGGCAGTCATGGAGACTGCTGCTTCTGAGACCTGGCAACGAATAAAATTGCTAAACAATTAGGACAAGTAGAAGAGACGGTCAGTTACCACACCCCATCAAACTGGTTAATAATTAATATTTATAATTTTAATGATAAATACAAGGTCCCTCTCTACATAAGTTTTTTTTTATTGAATTTTATAAGTGTTTTGCTATATTGGCTAAATATTTCCTTTCTCATTATTATCAAGAGGAAAATATTTTCCAAGCTAAACAAATAAACATTTTTTCCTCACTCCGATTGGCCCATACATCGTAGAATCTCCTAGCATCCCCCCTTATCTGTCCGCCAACTGTATCTTATATTTCCCTTCTCTCTAGTCTCATATAATTGTGTGACAAAGGGCAATACAGTCATTGAAGTGTTTATAACTGTGGGGGAGGTTCTTAAAGGGTAAATACATATGTTAATAATACGTAAATAATTTCTCCCACCTCGTGCATGGTCTTGAAATGCATCTAATACTATGGGAGATACTGTAATTTATTATTTTAATTTATTTTGCTTTTTTTGGAAGTATTGCTTTTATTAACATCCTATATTTAATACCATTTATTTGACAACAATGTACCCTCTGAAGCCTGTTTTTTTTTTTTTTCAAAGATCATTGTTTTATTTTTTCTTCGTTACCCTGTGTTATGATTTTTCTTTTAGTCCTGGGTTTTTCATACCGGTTATGATTTCCCATCTTCTACCCATCAACACGGTCCTGACAGAAACCATCTTCTCCCGTAGTGTTTCTAACCAATATGACAATGTGTTCTAGGAAGCTTTGAAGGTTTGTCTCCATACAGACTAAGCTTAATTGGGATGCATTAGCATAATTAGCATCTATCTGGAGTTGAACATGCTGTGTTTCTCCGGCTTCTTCGGCTGCTGGATTCTGTCTAGGTGTGGATGAAATGTGTTTGATGTGCCTTAATGGCAAAGACGCTTTCTACAAAGACGCAGAGGATTGCTGTGTGCAGAAAGAGATGGCTCAGTATATCAGGGCACTAGGACGGCCTACCTTGGACACAGCATCCTATTGTGTTCCAAGGAATATTGGAAGGATAATCAATCAAAGTGCAGGGGCTGATTCTACTTTTTACTTCAGCTCAGAAACTGTTGATTAGATATATGTGGATATATATATGTGGATATGTATATATATATATATGTGTGTGTGTGTGGATATATGCTAACATCCTGTACAACAGTGTCCTGCTTAATGGACAACAGAATTGAAATTTTTTAGGGCACAAAAACATGGACTGATATGGCAGGTAGTGAGATGGTTGGGTGGTTAGGATGGTTAGGTAAATGGATTAATAGATTGATTGATTAGTTCACTTGGACATTTGTTCTTTAAGCCACTACTGGGAAAGGTGTGAGGTGTGTATTATGATCTGTGATAGGAGAGAGTCAGCTGAGGTGAAGCAAAAGGTTTACAGGACCATTGTGAGACCAGCCATGATGGATGGATTAGAGACACTAGGAATAGGCAGAAGACAGGAGGCAGAGCTGGAGGTGGAGGAGTTGAAGATGCTGAGATTCCCTTTAGGGGTGACAAGGATGGACAGGATTGGGAATGAGGTGATTAGAGGGACAACACAGACAGGAAGGTTTTGAGAAAAAGCTAGAGAAGCGAATTGAGATGGTTTGGACATTGGTAGAATTGGTTATTGGTAGAAGAATGATCCTAGAGATGGAGCTACCATGTAAGAGACAAAGAGGAAGACCTAAGAGGAAATTTATGGATGCAGTGAGGGAGGACATGGAGGTAGTTGAAGTTAGAGTAGAAAATACAGACGTTAGGTTGAGATGGAAAACGTGTACTCGCTGTGGCAACCCCTGTGGAAAAAGGGAGACGCCGGAAGGAGAAGAAGAAGGTGTGGTGTCATTAATCATAGTTCTCTGTTATTCTTGAAAGCCAAATTTACATTTAATTAACTGGGTCCAAAATTAGCTTCTACATTACAGACCAGACCTATTTGGTAAAACCTCGGTCAAATATCCAAAACTCACTCTGCTGCAAGTTAAGAAATACCAGGGGTTTATTAAACTTTAAGGGTCGTACTAAATATATTATTTTTGTGTGTGTGTCTGTGAGGCTCCTCTGGTTGGTTACTGGCTTACAGGTCTTGATCATGGTTTGTTTCCTGTGAACAGGAGAATACTTAATAACACATTTCTCTAGTGTTTAATAAGTTGTCATAATAGTCTATGTAACCGGATACCAAATCCTCTGGAGCCCCAATCCCTGTTAGCTGTTTCCTTGACACCTCTCTTTCTATCCTAAAATCTCTTTTCTACTGTTATTATGCAGCCAAATAATTTCTGCTCATCTTTGTTCCACTGACTACAAACAAAGCACAGAGACGCTCTGGGAGGAAAGACACAGTTCACAATAGACACTTCTTTTACAGCATACCAGAATGCACTTTTTTTCTGTAGCTACACCCGTCAAAGTAGAATTAAAAAACAGACTTACTAGAAAAAGAAAAAAAATAATATTTCCAAAGATAGGTCAGTAGTAGGCAGCAGAATGCAACCAAAAAGGTGTTAGATCAGGGATAAATGAGTAAATAAAACTGAAATAAATCAGATACTGTAATTGTTCTGTATTACATAACATTTTCATGTCTTATACATTTCCAAATATGTATAATGTTTGATAGACACAAAGAAAACAGAACAATATATATATATATATATATATATATATATATATATATATAT
>JAFBJS010027831.1:122415-143898 GCA_016785265.1 Paraplagusia blochii
TCAGCCATTTTTCTGCTTTCTGTTTTCCTCTCTGTGAAAAAAAAATTACCTCATGCTTCTCAATATTGAACTTGCATTAGAACACCATTACCCCTAGGGTTATTCTCCAATGTGTAATCTCACTTCACTTAAAAAAGTGACAGAAGATTGATGTTTGCTCAAGAAGGCCTAGGGGATCAAACCTGTCACCATGTCAGTTATCAGACTTTGGTTTTACACCCTTTTGCCCTAACAGGTATCCTGTGACCTACTTCATTTATTTGATCCCTGCGACACTGCCTGGAGAAGACGGGAGACTATTGCATTTGGAAATTTTAGGTTAGCTCTCTGATCTCTGACTTAAACCGACACGGGCTGAGTGTCTTTTTTCTCCAAATGAGGGAAACCATTTCTATCCACACTGTTAAATCCAGAGGGAAGAGTAATTAGTGTGTTTCCCAGAGGGATGGACAGACTTGGACAGATCCTTTTTATATGCAAAACATGTGTTGGCGTCCACTACAGCAGCAGTATATGACTGGTTCTGTTGTAACTAGTAGCTGGGTATTTCAATAAACGTCTAGCATTTAAAAATATGGATTATATTTTGATTATTTCTATTTAATAAATGACTTTCTTTACGTTTACACTCATAAAGGTCATTAATATCATTCACGGCTTAGCATTAAGTTCCCCCTTAAGGCGTTAGAGGTTATTACAGTAAAGCTAAATTGCAGTTAATGTTGGACCCTTTTCGCATTTGATATTAATAGCCTTTCGTGCGCGCAGTACATGCAGCTCAGCATATTTCCCCCTGCGTGCAGCACAAGGTTATTCTATGGAGGATGCTCCACGAATATGTTTGTCTTTGAACCGAGCTTCTTTTATGCTGCGAGAGGCTGGTACTTGGTAAAGTTATAAGCTTCTGGTGGTTTATTGATTGATGCCTCGAGTGATCTCATTGTCTCCACGGCCCAACTGTGCCTCTGTGTGTCCACGTTCCTGTTTACCTGTCCTTCCGCGCCACCTGGAAGTACAATGTTCTCCATCTGCCTCCCTTTCCTCTGTCGTTTACTTTCTGTCTGCCGCCGCCTTATTGTCTCCGCCATCGCCTTTATATCTCACTTTGCTCCCTCTGTCACAATGTTATCCGTTTTTATTAGCATCATTTTTTTTCCCCCTCCTGTCACACACCTTCCTACCCCCACTGTCTCTCTCGTTTTCAGTCTTCAGCAGGTAGGCAGATTTAGCCTTTCTCTCTCCCCTCGGTCTTTCTCACTTTCGTATTCCTCCTCCCTTCCCTGAAAAGATGTGAGGTGTCTGCTTCCCCCATATGGCCTGTCAACTCTAACAGTATGCGAGTGTAGGCGGTGGGAGGCAAGCTAAACACAGTGAAGTTAGAAAAAGACCAGAGAGAGTCACATGTTGAACAATGGCTGGGATAAGGGTGTAAGTCATGTCCTAATGAAAGAACGGATTTGACACTAAACTACACCAAGGTTGGTTGAATTCCAAGCAGGTCAGTGTCGTGTGGATTTACATATTTGTGCCTGTGTGTGTGAGAGAGAGAGACAGAGAGAAGGGTTGGTGGGGGAGATGTGGAGAATCTGCTGCTAATCTGCTTTGACTGTTTGTCTTTGTCCATAATACACATCTGTCCAAGGATGCAGCTGAATGCTCTCCATTTAACACTCGGATGCCAGTGCAAAGTGTTGTCTTTGTTTTGATCCGAAACATCAACAACAAGGAGTCAAGGACATTAGTTTTAGAAGTTGCCTCCTGCTGTAAGTTTGCTCTTTCCTCACCTTGAATTGAACAAACAGGAGAAAGCAGTAATCAAAAGAATATATATTAGGGGTGTGACGATTCACTGACATAATGATACGATTCATATCTCGATTCACAGGCTACAATCCAATTCAGGAACAATTCATAAAAATTATTAAACAATCGATCCGATTCGGATCAGTTACATCCAAACCGATCCATAACGATTAATGATCAAATAGTTTTAATCTTCTTCTTTTAGCAACAAGTCAACAATTTCAATCTCACCCTGTCCTCTCTATCCTCAACCCTAACTCCAACTACTTCCATGTCCTTCCTCACTGCATCCATCCCCCACCTCTTCATCTCCTACCTGGTAGCTCCATCTCTAGGATCATTCTTCTTCCAATGTATCCACTGTCCCTCCTCTGGACATGTCCAAACCATTCTATCTTCTCTAGCTTTTTCTCCAAACTTTCCTGTCTGTGTTGTCCCTCCAATCACCTCATTCCTGATCCTGTCCATCCTTGTCTCTCCAAAAGAGAACCTCAGCATCTTTAACTTTTCCACCTCCAGCTCTGTCTCCTGTCTTCTACCTATTCCTAGTGTCTCTAATCCATCCATCATGGCTGGTCTCACAACTGTCTTAACCAACAACTAAACCTTTCCTTTCACCTTAGCTGATCCCCTTTATCACAAATCACTCCTGACACCTTTCTCCAGTGGTTCAAAGTTGTCCTGTTGTTCCATCAAAGTATTAATATTCAGTTTTAATAAGCTACTCTAATTTTAAGAGATTTTGATAATATTAGAATAAAGTTTTCTGGGGTTTAAAATTTACTACAATTAATGATTGGCTAAAAGTGTTTGACGGTTAGGAACAGGTTAAAGGGTAAGACTTTTTGATGAACAAAGCAATAAATTCATCATTTGCTGCTCATATTGAAATTGACATCCAAGGACAACACGTATTTCTGTGTCATCTGCGTAGGACAGCCTAGAACACAAAGGTCAGTTCATTGTTGACATCTATGAAACAAAAATAGAGCTAAGTGCAAGAGTAACGGCCACCAGGCAAGGACAGGGGCGTATTCAGAGAGAGAGAAAGACGCTTTCCATCAGGATTGAAAAGTCCTGATTTCCTTTCATACATGGAGTGTAAGGCCAGAGGTTTATGGTAAGGTTGCTGTGTTGACCCGACAACCTGCGGATTTCAACCCGATTATGAAAAATGGAGGAAGGTCATTGTGGATTTTTTAATGGACTTGTGCAGCACGTGACTGCAGCTGCTGCAGCACACTCATCATTTCAGGCACAGAGGCCATGATCTTGTTTGAACTATCGGTAGTGAATCATCAATGTTAACACAGGTCCTGCTCCCTATGGTCAGCATTAATTTTTCTAATGTCTTTTATCGTAGCGCCATGGCCTAATTTAAAGCAAGCAGAGAGTGGTCAGATGATATATATGCTGTTGGCAGCTGTTTTGTTCCATAAATAATCTGCTGAATGCTTAGTTCAGTGCATGTCGTATTCACGAGCAGAGAATAATTTCATCCTTTCTGGATTCAGCGCAAACGACCAAAATCTGTTTGGATTTTTGTATCATCTTTCAAAGTGCCTGGACAAAGTGGAGTGCGTCGTTGTCATTTATTGCTCGCCGCATGATAGGAGGATTTACTGTAATCCCGCTTCTTAATAAGCCATTTCATGTCCATCGCCATTCAAACGGGGTCGGCGGGGAGTCTTAATCAGTCACATCACATCTGCTGCCTCTCCGTAGAAATCCGGCTGACATGACTTTTAAAGTGTCTCCTCGATGTATCACAGTATGTGATGTGTGAGTTGTAATTTGCCAAGAGTGTCAGCAGCAGCAGCAGCCAAGGCTGAGAGTGGTGTCCTCCAGTTGACACCGGGTAAACAGTCGCTTAACTTGCGTGCCCCTGTCCACCCCATAGTTCAGACGGAGACTGATGATCCCCCAAGTGTAATTCCTCTGACATCTAACTGTCATAGATCACAGAGAGAGAGAGGGAGGAAGCGTGCAACAAAAAATGAGAATTGAGCTTTGAAACTGGGGTAAGAAAATGACAAGGGTTTATCACATCATGCACTGTTTCACTGAGGTGAATCTGGATTCTAATATTCAACACATTCAGTGGCGTTTATGACTTAGCAAACATTCCAATTTCTTCATTTGCAGTCTGAGCCGAAACATTCTTTTTAGTATTAACCACTCAGTATAAATCACAACATTAATTTAAAGTATTCAATGCATAATTTCCTTTGCGCTGTTATTAGGTTTTCATCTCTTTTAGGCATTTCCACACTGCAAATGTTTTATACCTAATCAAGGGGCTCCACCTTTTTTAGTGTTTGGTGATTTGGAAACTCACCATGACGAGCAATTCTCTGGCTGGGTTTTAATGACCTTGTACGATGCTGAACGTATTATTTACAACACTTGAAGAATTGGATGCTACGGTGTGAGAGAAACAGATTTCTTACACCCGTTTCATATGTTCATACCTTGGCTTAAACAGAAGAACAGGAGATGCTGTTGCTTTTTTTTTTTTGTTAGTGTAGAAAATTAAAAAAAAAACAACTGCCAGCATAATAATATTGGGATATCTGCAATATTGAATAGCACGTTAAAAACATATTAGTACTCATCAGAAAGTATGCCTCGTTTATTGCGACTACCTTACATTATCACCAAGTTCCACAATGTAATGTTTCTTAAAGAGGGAAATGACTTTGCGAACTAAACCTCCGAAAAATCATCACCTCTGACACGGTCACTACATCTCCAGTCTAACTGGGACACCCCTGAACTCAACAATATATTAGCACTTTTGAGCAAACCTGTCCTGACCTCAGGTTGGTCTAAAAGACCTTTGCCTGAAACTCAAAACTGCGCTTCTGGGCCATTTTTTGGCCACGAGTGTCCAAAAATCCACTTTTCTAAGGGAATAGATAAACACTGGTATCATTTGATGTGATTCCGTCGCTCTAAGCAAACTCTATTACCCAGTGTCCCACTTTGGACCTTTTTTCCTTGTATGAAAACAGGTGAAGGTCCATTGAACAGTCAATCTTCTATTACTGCACTGACAAGTAGTAATACAGAAGTAATACTGGAGACACTTATAGAAACAGCCGTCTGCAGGTGCTTAAGCTAAAACATGTTGTAAAACAAGAGCACCAACCTCTTCCATTACCACGTGGTCCCTTAAAAAGTTCCTATTTGTGACATTTTAGGTTCTGTTGCTAAATTTAATTTCCTGTTCTATCTTGCCTGCGGGTCTGTGGATATAAAGTGGTCTGTAACGGTGTCATCACCTGAATCATTTATCACTTTACACAACAGGAACACCTTGCCTTGAGGAGCCATTCACCTCAGTTAGATGCATCTTTACATTAATAATGACATTATGAATTCTCTCTCACACACACACACACACACACTGATGTGTTTGTCCTACCTCCAGGTGACCATTCTGATCATCCTGGCCTTGGCGTTCCTGGCCTGCATTGTGTTCCTGGTGGTTTATAAAGCCTTCACCTACGACCATGCCTGCCCTGAAGGATTTGTTTATAAGGTAGGACGTGTCATTTTAATCTACAATATTTCTGTAAGCAACATCAAAAAAGCCAGTCTGATGAACGATATCAGTGGTTTGATTAGGATCAGTAAAACCATGTGGAGTTCTTATGTTGTCGATGGTATTTGATGCAAAATTAGAACAAAGAATTTGCTAAGGTTTACCTGACAAATCACATATTAGCCAGTTTCAGCAACAAACCACCGTACTGTGTACTTTATATTGATTATTGCCTTAGGTATACTTTGGTAGTAAGAAGATAACATACCATATCAAATGTATGACATGGTACAATATGACTTAGGATGATATGACATGTTATGGTACGGTATTGCATGATATGAAATGATATAGTATGATACCATATGATGTATTATGAAATGTTATGGCATAGTATAATGTGGTGTTGTATGGTCTGGTGAGGTATTGTATGATATGGTATGGTATAGTATGACATGGTATGGTATGATACGGTATCACATGGTGTAAGATGATATAGTATGATACGGTATGATGTAGTATGAAATGTTATGGTATGGTATAATGTGGTGTTGTATGGTTTGGTGAGGTATTGTATGATATGGTATTGTATAGTACGATATGGTATGTTAACATATGGTATACTAGTGGTCCCAAACTACTGGGACGGGGACCAATACTGAACCGTGGGTGAATTGGTGCTGGGCCACACAGAAGTAATGTTTCCTTTTGGCCCTATCTGTCTGTTACTTCCACTTGATCCATACCCATATCAACAAAAGAACTGAACAATAGAATGGCTAGGATTCCATCATCAATAATGCAACTATACACTATTTGATTTGGAAATATTTTCTCAGTGAAGACAACAACAATGAACTCAAAATGACGAGTCATTGGTACAAGATTCTAACCCTATATACCGGTCTGGTAGCAGATAATTATAGGCTGTGTGCACTTGAGAAATCCTTGTTGTTGCATGCACAATTAATTCAGGTAGGAAGATTTTATAGTTTTTTAACACCGGAAATTTCATTTTCTTAAGGTGTATTTATCTGCCACAACTTAATGACCAGTCCGTAAAAAAAAGTAACAAACATTTACCGATCCGTTGGCGCAAAAAAGGTTGGGGAACACTGTGGTATAGTATATTTTGGTATGGTATGGTATGGTATGGTATGGTATGGTATAGTGTGGTATGGTGGGGTGTGGCATCCAACACGTTTACTTGTAAGCAACTGGACTTGTTGGAGTTTAAAAACATTTGTTATGTATAGTATTATACCATATCATATCCTACACTTAGGATTCTCTGCAAAAATAATCAATTTTAATTTTCTTGGAAATCTTTAATTTTTATAAATCAAATACCTCTGTATTCTCATTAGATCAGCAAAATACAACTTAGGTCTAAAATGTAAAAAAGGATTTACTGTAGTGCATTTATTCACTATTAGTTAAACAGACAAAGTTATAGAGACTGTGGCACTGCCCTCATCCATTATCTTCATTGGTCAAAGGTTCTCCATGACACAGTGAATATTTTAGTTTCGCAGTGCATGCGTAAGGCCCTGAGTTTTCCCCGTGTTTGGTGCTTTTTCATCATAAAGTTTTTGAGCACACTGTGAACGGTCACCTTGGCAGTCTGGACATGTTGAAAGAGAAGAATAATTTAAGTTGCAGGTTTACAACCTTGCCGTGGCCTGAGGCTGACGTCAGTAGAGATGCTCCTCGACCTTCTCATATCTGCAGTTTGTTAACCAAAAATCGTACTTTTAGTGCAGAACTAAAAGCAAAAATATAATAATTCTAACATAATAACAGTAAAAAAAAATGTTTTCATCAAAATCAATCATGATGAAAAGCACATCAAAACAAAGAATTTTTTGCCCTCATCAAATTTATACCGGTATCAATCCAAAACAACTTAGTGCAAGTGCCTTGATTTGAATGATTACCTGTTAGCATGATTGATAGCTCTCAAACCGCAGTATGTGATAGTTTAATGGATCAGTGGCAAATTACCCTGTTGTAGTAAGTACACTCTAACACCGTGCCAGAAAATAAATCTCACTCTAGCTAGTGAAGATGTTGGTGATGAAACACATCGTCTCAGGTTACACACCTGTCGTATACACACTAGTGTATAGTTGTATCGTGAAGTTGCGGCAGATAAATACCCCTCATTAAAAGTAAATTTCCTGTGTTCTGAAATATTTTCCTACCTAAAAAATCTTCCTACCCGGATTAACTATGCATGCACACAACAAGGGTTTCCCTAGTGCACCCAGCCTATAATTTTCTCCTACCAGACCGGTATACAAGGTTAGAATCTTATATCAATGACTCTGCTTCATTTTGAGTTTATTGTTGTTGTCTTCACTGAGAAAATATTTCCTGATCAAATACAATTTCATTATTGATGATGGAATCCTAGCCATTCTATTGGTCAGTTCTTTTGTTGATATGGTTATGGATCAAGTGGAAGTAATAGACAGATGGGGTCAAAAGGAAACATATCTCTGCGGCCGGCACCAATTCCACCAGGTACCGGTACCCGCCCAGTGGTTGAGGACTACTGCATTAGTCCACTCAGTAAAACATTGGTCTCTCGATCGTCAGGTGTCTTCAAGTTTAACTTTGTGTTTGAATAACCCATTGCTAATTGTTTTCTGTCCTCACCACAGCACAAGCGTTGTATCCCAGCTTCTCTCGAAGCCTACTACGCTGCCCAGGACGCCAACTCCAGGGGTCGTTTCTACACTGTGATCAGCCACTACAGCATGGCCAAGCAAACCACCTCCCACTCTGTCTCCCCCTGGCTTCCAGGAGGAGTTGGCGGACAGCAGCAGCCACACGACACTAAACCACCACATACCGAGGGCCACTGAGTCAGCTTAGCAGCTAAGGAGGGGGTGTAATGCTATACAGATACATGCAGTCAGTCAGACGTAGACGCAGAAGAAAAGGATGTAGGTGAAGATGTAAAATGTAGAGATAAAAAGACTCACAATAACACAGCAGCTACAGTATAACGCCGGTGTAGAGTTAAAAACGTGCATGCAGACATTAAAAAGTATCATGCCATGTTGTCTGCTCATTGACATACTTTGTCTTTTCTGCAGAGCATTTCCTTGTTCTGCTCTTTATTTATTTATTTATTTATTTACTTATCTACTTTTTTTTTTTCTTATTTACCGATGGTCATAATATATATATTTTTACTGTAACTTATGAACATTGCGCTTTTACCAGTTAACACTGTAAAAAGGCATGAGTTAAGGTTGGATTCCACACCTCCTGTCTGTGACGTTCATTCAGTTCAGAATGTCTTGACCCTAGTATATTTTGTTTATCTATTTATTTGTTTTGCTTGTGTCCAAAATGTGTTTACCTCAGGCATGTTTGTCAAATACACATACAAGTCAGTACGGTGTTGTATTGCTGTTTAGGAATTTTAGGTACAATCTTTAACTTCTGTTCTAGAAATAGTTGTCAAACACACAGCTGCAGAACACATCCTCAGTCAAGCGATCGACATTTTGTGTTATGGTTAATATATAGCTTCAAACCAGTGACATTTTCAATGTGCTGTGTTTTACAGTTGATGCTCTAAAATCCTATGGTGAACCGAGCTGTACATAGAGTTGTGCACTAGACTAGATTTGGTGTGGGCACATTGTAGTTGTTCCATTTAAGTTGGTAGAGTTTATTTCCTCTAAATTAACGTAATTGTGTTTATTTTTTCGGTATAAATACGTTTTTGGTGCAAATCTGCAATCGTTTTTCTAACAGTGACATAGCTCCAACAGTGCCAAACCTTCAGACGGAGAAAAACGCTCTTTCAATTACGGCTGTGTTTCATGTTTTTCCTAGACGGGCTTCGTCTGCAGCGTTTTATTCATGCAGCACTTCTGTTCTGTTAATTTCATTTTGTTTTTTGTAATTCTGTTTCCAAGGGCACATTTCCAAGATATTGTGATGTTGTGAGGTTGATATGTATCTATACCTGGTGTAAGTTATCAGTGTGCATCCTTGTCCCCACTATTTTTGATTTAAAGTGACAAAATAAAACAATCTGTGACCTGTGAGGAGCGTGTCTGTCAGCCTCACTTCTCGCCGCGTCTCCTCGGATACTGTCTGTGCCTAACGCAGCCTCCAGGCGGTGCGACCTGAATGGCAGTGATAAATTTTCATGCGGCGCGATACACTATTCAGACATTCATAAACCTTCAAAAACCTGTATTTCAGGCCGCTGTGTGTGTGTGTGTGTGTGTGTGTGTGTGTGTGTGTCGGGGACCTTACAAGCAGTGGAGATGATGATGCCCTGCGTTGATGAGTCCCAGTGATTGATGGCCATAAGTGTCGAGAGAATAAAACAACTGTAATAGCTGAGAAATATATTACTCCTCGGCAGACCCTGCTGCAAATGGCCGATAAGACCCGTGTTTTTCACACTGTGTGTGAAACTGTAGTAACCTCTGGCTGATCTGAGTAATAGTATGTTTATTTTTATTGTTATGTTTGTCTTCACTCAAAGTGGACATGAATAGAAGGGGGTTTCTCCTTGGAACAGTCTGGTGATTGGGTATCTGAACGAATTATAATCATAAATATCAAACAGTTTACAACATATAACCGATCACATGCATGTAACCCAGGCATGGGCAAACATTTTGACTTGCGGGCCACAATTGGTCATAAAATTGGACCTGGGGGGGCGGGTCAAGAGCAGAGTGATGTATCAATGGGTGGGACTAAGATAAACGGCATGTAAAAGTTAAGTTAAAATGACGTAATCTGCTGGGGAAATGCAATATTGCAGGGAAAAGACAGAAAAATAATGATAAAATATATAATTTGGACAAGATTGGCAGGCCGCATTATTAAAGCTAAACGGGCTGTATCCGGGCCCCGGGCCTTAGTTTGCCCATGCCTGATGTAACCCATCACCAAAGTGAATAGTGGGCAGCTTTGAGCGCCCGGGGAGCAGTGAGTGGAGACAGTGGCATGCTCAGTGGACCGCAGTGGTAAGTTGGCGGTTGGTGGTCTCAAACCCTCCAGACCCCAGCCTTGTTCTTAAACCACTAGACCATCACTGCCCCACTGGCCTAAAGCTTACTGCCACACCACTAAAAGTTAGGAGGGTCACTTTATTTTTTAAAGACAATCACTGTTACTATAGCTGCACTTGTCTGGTTTTTGGTGCAGTATCTACGTAGTGTACAGAGGCCCATTACCAGCAACTATCACTGCAGGGTTCTTATGGTACAAGGTGTTTGTTCCTTGCAGCAGAAGGATAATGGAAGAATAGAAAACCCTGGATCCCTGAAGAAAGCCCTTTCAGTGTCTTTATGATATTTTCTTCTCATTTTACAAGTCATTATAGTTAAAGCTGTGACTTTTATGGAATACACAAAAAATGAGCGTTAGTGTATATCTATACCACCAGTCAGAGGATGTGGAACTCTCCTAATTTGCGTGTTTTTATTGCCATTTAAGTCGTGGAAAAGCTTGAAATGGTTCAGAGGTAAGTACTGAACAGAGGTAAAAAAAAATGGTTACAAAAACTGAAAGTTTACGCACATTTCAGAATAATACAAAACATTTTCTTCACTAAGAAAAGGCACTCTGAATCTGGGGAGACACAGACAGGAAAGCCACAAAAAGGTTTCCTGGAGTGAACGGGGGAGTTACATGACAACAGCTTCGAACACAGCTTAATAGCAGTCATAATAAACAGTATCGGTTTCAACTGTGAGGAAAAGACTTCAAGCTGCAGGTTTGACTGGATGAGTTGCACCAAGAATGCCATTGCTCAGTTGTTATGAATAAGACAAGAAGCTGTCCCGGTCAATGGAACTCCAACACTGGACAACTGGAGACTGGAAGAAGATTTTTGCCTGATCTTTGTATAATGTCAAGAAAGGGAGTGGGGCTGTTTTCTTGGATCGAGGTCAGTGACATGAGTGGTACACTGAACCAAAACTACCACAGTATTCTACAGCGCCATGCAACACCGTGTGGTATGAACCTACAGCAGTTGGTCAGCAGGATGGTGAAACTCGAAAACATGGAGCGCTGCCTACAGACTAAAACTTCAACAGAACTTTGGCAACAGTTTTATCGGTCAGTTTTACATCCGTCTCACTTGACGCATGTCGAGTCCTCGACACGGTAAGTCACGTGATACATCCCTCTAAATTAAAGAAAGATCAACTGCTGGAGATTGCAAATGAAGGGGGCCTTAAACGTCTGTTCGAGACATCATGGCAGAGTACCCCAAGATCGCCACAACAGCACTGAAAACCCTGTTGCCATTCCCGACATCGTATCTGTGTAAAGCAGGGTTTTCTGCAGTGACGACAACCAAAACAAAATTACGGAAAAGACTGGACCTAAGTAGCACACTTCGGGTGTCATTGTCTCCCATAACAACAAGATGGGACAGTCTAGCTACGGCAAAACAAGCTCAGTGCTGCTGTGAGTCGTGAGTATTTTCATATACTTTGTTTTTGTGTTTGTGTCTTATTTTGAAGGTATGTTTAAACATTACCATAGCGACCAGATTGTGTTGCATTGTGCTGGGGCAAAAAGGACATGGCTCATGTCATGTTCTGTTGTTGGTGCAACGTCACAGAGACGTCGCTAATAACGTTTCACATGATTACACCATAGGCGTAGCCACGGGTGGGCCCCGGTGGGCCCGCCCACTTGTCAGTCTGGCCCTCCCCATCCAATGAGAGGGCTGGTCAAACTTGGCTATAATACTTTGGTTGGGCCACCCTAATTTGTTCAGGACCCACCCATTTTATGGCTTCTGTCTACGCCCCTGGATTACACAGTGGATTTACAATCATATTTATTATTATAGAGAAAATACAACAGTTTTAATGCCGATCTTATCATTTTATTTTGTTTTTATCTGCTACACTGGGCCGCGAAAATATGCTCAGACATTACACCGGTCTGCGGTACAGAAAAGGTTGGGGACCACTGTTCTAGGTCATACTATAGTGACCACTCCTCTGACCATCATGATTCTACCAATTAGAAGTGTAACCTCTGGTCAAAAGGTGCAGAAATTACCATTTTTTGGACTTGTTTTTTTTTTTTTGGAACACACCGTGCGGCCCACCTAAGGTAGACTTGGGTGGCTACCAGGTGTCCTCAGGCACCAGGTTGGCAACCCCTTGGTTTAGACATTGTTTTGATGAGGGGATGGGGGGAAACAGCACTCTTTAGTTTCTTTAGTTTCTAAGTGGCTCTTGGATGTAAATAAGTAAGAATAAACAATGCTTCTTCCATATGTTGGATGTTTATTTTTAAATCTATGCGGATTAGAAGAGTCAGCCTCCACCGTGTGGACAGATGGCTGCGGCTGCAGCACTTAAATAAATAAGAGGCATCAGTGTAATTTACGTATTGAAGAGAAGCAGCTGGAGACACCAGTTAGGTTAGCATTTATTTTCCACCAAGACCCAAAAGAAGGTCAGTAACAGTTTTATGATTGGATTGTGACGGTAATTACAGCGCAAGAATTCATGGTGTGAGAAAGGACGGCCGTAAACCCTAACATGCCTCCCATCTGCCAACGTTAAGGTGAAGAGAAAGACTAGAGTTTCTTAAATTCGTTACAAAACCTTGTAACGAAGGAAACAGCAGCCTGCTCATAGTCCTGTAATTCACGCTCCATTCGTCCCTGGGCAGGATAATAGATGTTAATTATTACAGACAGGTCATTGGTGTTCTCTCAAGATGGAGGTGATCTTTGAAGACAGACACAGGAGAGAGGGAGAGACAGATGAGGATGGAAATAGAGAAAAGTGAGGTTCAGAGTCTGCACTCGCTGAGGGGAATGAGAACTGACATCTGGAAATGAGCAGTCAGTGTCTGGACTGATGTCTCTGAGCACAGGTTCAACATTTCACTGTTAGAAATGCTGCAGAGTCAGACGCACAAGAGACAACTGCCCTAATATTTCCATTTTTGTTTAAAAGAACCACTTTTTTGGGTGGGATATTTAAACTTTAATTACATTTTTATTCATATACTTTGTTTTTAATCTCATTTTTTGATTCCTGTTTCAATCTGATGGTAAATCCAAAAACATGAAGTTACCTATCTGAGTAGGGTCTCAGTGATCCAGGTCATTTAATCCGAATAAAAAAGGTTTCTTTGAGGGAAACTGTAGTTTGATTGACTCTGTGGTTCATTCACATCTGGAGGACAAGGGACACAGTCTTGTGGATGAGGATGTCCATATCTTGGTCAGAGAAGACGGTTGGTTTAAGTAAGGAGTGAAGGACACCATCTACGTCAACCTGGAGAAACCCTAGGACTAAGACACAACCTTTCATCCACCTATAATGTTGTTCTGAACTCTCATCCCTGACAATCAGACCACAGTCTTGTCACAAAAACAACAAACAACACGTTAATGTATTACTGAGGTGATACCAATACCACCCCATTTACACGTCTAGCATCCAACTAACATGGAACAGGGTGTGATCCATCACACATCTAACCCCACCTACGTCCCTTTGGTTTTCTCCAACAACCTCCTTCAAACATGACGCTCCAGGAAAAGAAGGCACTGATGGCTCTCCAAAGAGACCCAGACATCGCCATTCTACCAGCAGACAAAGGTAGGTGCACAGTTGTGCTTAACACAACGGACTACCAAGCCACTCTATCACCAGCTTTACCCGGGTGGAGGCCATTCCAGTCATCTATGGTCTCCCCAAAATCCATAAAGAGGGGGCTCCACTCCGACCAATAATCAGCAGCATCAACTCAGTCAGTTACAACATCACTAAACATCTCACCACCATCCTAGCACCTCTGGTTGGAAATTCATCCTCCTAGATTTCTGCCTCACCAATACATATTTCCAGTTTAATGATTCATTAAACACCCAACAGGAGGGACTTGAAACACCCCTTCCTCCCCACTCACAGGATAGAACTTCTGTTACTTCCCACTAACAGTTAGAACTGAAGAAGCCTCTTAGATGAGAAGGGGAAAGTCTTCAGGAAACCTACTGTGTCCAGTTGCCCATCAAGTAACTGTATTTGACTGATTGAATAGCTAAGATATAATTAAAAAACATAAGACAAGAAGCATAAGGACTTTTTGCACTGAAGATACACATGTACTCACAAATTATCCTCAACACTTTAGTATCAGCAGCATTAGTTTGTCATAATAACTGGTTTCAACCCGTTAAAGCATTTGTAAAAAGTTGATGAAGGTTCTCAGTCATCCAGGTCATGGTCAAGGTTAAAGTGTTAAGTTAGGCAACTGGACATTGCGTTTTTTGGAAAACGTTTCACCTCTCATCCAAGAGGCTTCTTCAGCTCTAAAATTTTGCTGAACAGAATCCGTTTGGTCCAGGGAGAATTTATATGTATTGGTTAAGTAAATCGTTATAGGCAGCCATGTTGCTGGGCTGTCATCGATCAGCTACTCGATTGGTCGAACACAATTATGTGTCAAACCAGGCCACCACATGCAAATCCAAAATGTTATTACGCCCTCGAAATAAAAAAATGAACACACACATTCTGTGTGACAATTGTTTGCTGTAACCTTAACCCTGTGCGTCTCAATTATTTTCTACTACACCCCCCAGCAAGAAGAAAACAATTTGCACCACCCACTCTCCACTACAACTATAAATAATAGCATTTGTCAATAAAATAGTTCTAGCTACACCTCTGCGTAACATCGTATACTTGTTAACATAAAGAAAACAAACAGAAAGAGATATAGTTCAACTTGCAAGGATGTGCAATTACACAAAAGCCCCCCTCAGCATCGCACCGCGCCCCCAACGGGGGCCTGCCCCGCACTTTGAGAAGCACTGCCTAAACCTAACTGTCTTTTTTATGAAATTATTATCGTGCAGTTCAAAGATGTCAACGCGACATGAAATTTTAATCGAGTTCCCCCTATGGTCTACCCTTCATGAACATTACAGCCATGGGGAAACCCTCACACACAAGGACAGCTCAAAATCTAAGTTTGCAGTCAAAATGTTACCACACACTAATGTTTTTAAATGACACCAGACTCACACAGACAAACAAACCACCATCTGTGTCGTTTTTATTTACCAGCTCCAAATCTACCGTCGTTTTTTTTTTTTTTTCTCCTGCTGTCAGAGAAAGGCTGCTTCTCAGTGGTGGGTCCACGGAGGTGTAGGGAGGGAAGAGAGAAGGTGCAGAGTGATGCAGGCGCAGGCGGCGGGGTGTTGCATAGTGAGGGAAAAAGAGATGGATCCGGTGCCAGCAGCTACAGTCGTGTAGACGTAACACATTTATATGCATCAACAGATGGTGCCAAGTCTTAAGGTTTGTTTTGGCTTTTTTTCTGATCTCTTTTCTATTTCACAGCTCACAGTTTAGTTGAGGTCAAACTGGAAGTTAACTTTTTGCTGATATTTAATATGACAACAGAATCCAAGCAACCCATCCATTCATTTTTACCTGCTTATGCATTACCTGGCCATGGGGGCGGCAGTCTACACGTCTCCCACCGCACAGTACGTTCCTGTAGGCGGTGAGTCCACTGGGAGTCACACGCCTTAACCAGGATTGGAACCCTGGAGTTTGACACCATTGACAGAGACTTTGACTCCAGGCCAAAGGGGAATTTGGGAATCCAAACTCAATTTCCAATTCCAATATCAACCGATACCGGTATTGTAGGGAGGCACTCCCCCTACAGGGAATATATATGTATATATATATATATATATATATATATTCTCTCACCCTCCACAAATTCTCCTCTGGCTTGATATACCATTGTGCCCAGTATTATTTATTTATTCATAAGCACATAAAAATGTTGTAGTTTTTGTAAGTATTTGCAATACTGAGCTCCAATGCTGCCATCTACTGACTTCTACTTTCATTTTATGAATTTTTTCACTTTACACAGCAATTTTTCCCCATAAAATATGTTTATGGGATTCAGTGAAAAGTTTTAGTAGTTTGTCATTATCAGGGGAAAATTGGTATCAATTCTCACAGCTTTTATGCAATTGTGCTATTATCAGGCTATCTTCTTCGTCTCCTTTGGGCTTGTCCATTTTTCAGGTATTGCCACAGCTAGTCAACAATTTCCATCTACCCCCTGTCCTCTGTATCTCCTACCTCCATGTCCTCCCTCACTGCATGCATCCATCTCCTCTTGGTCTTCTACCTGGTAGCTCCATCTCTAGGATCAGTCTTTTACCAATATAACCCATGTCCCTCCTCTGAACATGTCCAAACCATCTTAATCCGAAATCCCTGAATGTCCACAATCAATTTCAATGGTTCCAGTCAAAAATTTTCCACCAAAGAACAGAACTCTATAAATCAGTCAATGATCAAAGCATTGTTCGTTATAAAAGTAAAGGTTTTTTGGATGATTCTGTAACAAGAGCCTTTCCACGAAGTCTGAATCCGACATTTGATTACGACAGAAGTTCAACACAAATTATTCCCTCTAAGACAGAACTATAATTATTGTCATGACTGCAGGAGACCTTTTCTAAGTTTTTGACAAATGACCCCAGTATTTAAAAAGCACTTCGGAGTTCAACTGTCATTTTCTTCAACGCACAAACACAAGAACAAGAGATTAAGCTCCCAGGACGCTGCAGGCTTGACCTTTGGAGCCGATGTGGACAGCATTTAAACTACATGGAGCTGAAGTTTCTCGTTCAAACCACGTAAATCCAACCAAAATCTGTATGAAGGTTAAAAGGCATAAGGAAAAAAAAAAAAAAAAAAAACAGTCCTCTACAGCTTTATATTGCTATTCATCTCACACATCCTGTTTCTAGAGGCTGCACAAATGAGTTTCCCCATGTCCCATTCCTGGGTTTCTCCTTCATTCAGCAGCAGATAATTATAATTTGTTTTAATATAAAGTGAAGCGTAGGTCATATTTAATTGGAATAAGATGAAGTTATGGCTCTCTTAAGGGAATGGGAGTGATATATTATTTAATGAATTTATGATCTGCCATAGCGCCTCGATCCATCATTTTGCTTTACCTTACACTAGGATGAGTCTTGTCCGCCATATTGATGGCATTCAGCTAAGTGGGAATTATATGTCCCTCCTGTTCTGACGATTCAATTAAAGTTATTAAAAAAAACTGGTAGAACATTATTGTTCTGTTGAAACAAAAACAACTAATGTTGGACTTTTGGGCAATTTTAGAGACAATTTCCTGGTGATCACAGCACCGTCCCAGCTCACTAGCCCCATGGTGTGGAGAAGTGTGATTTGGGTGGCAGTAGTGGAGACTACTGGCCCTGAGACCAGGTAATAAACCATAATTAATGTAGGTTTTTGGCGTCGGATAACAGATGGGCTTTCTGTATGTTCTCGGATGTGTGTGAGAAGAAGTTCTTTCCAGGTTTCTCTCTGGCCGAAGATGTCCTACTCCACTTTGTCCAGAGGCAATGTGTCTGTCATTGGTGTGGAATTCCAAGGTTCACTTCCTGGGCAAGTTTGAATAACCAATTAGGGGAAGCGATTGGCCTTCAGTGAGTTCACCACCTGAAGGAAGATTCATGGGTGGGTGCAGTGTGATTTGGGTGACAGAGACGGAGACAGAGACTGCTGCCCCTACAATCGTTAATGGATACTTTGGACAAAGAGGAGTGGATGGCACTGTCAAAATTCTTTAAAGTAGCCTATAAGATATCAGTGCAAGGTTGCCATAGAGATGATAAAACATCAACAGATGTTGACTAAGCCAAAGACAACAGTGAAAAGACAGTAATGACTTTTAGCTAAGACCAAATTTCCAAAGCTGGTAGAATGCAAACCACATCATTAGTTTCTTCGTCTACTCATTTGTTAAAGAGTCTCAGGGGCAGCAGTCTCCACCACTGCCGCCCAAATTGCACTGCTCCATACTGTGATCCTTCCTGCAGGTGGTGCGTCCACTGGAATAATCTGGCAATGTTTATTATTTTGCATAAAAAAAAAATCAACAAGAATTAAAGCACATTTAGCCTGCATTGTGCATGAAATGTGCTATATAAATGAATTGACATTGAATAAAATTAAATTGAAGAATAGTTTTATAAGAAGTTTTTTTTTTTTTTTTGAGAAAATCTTTGTGTATTATTTAGTTTTGTTTTTTTTGTCCTTTGCGGTCTTTCACATTTGTAAACGCATCCCTGCAGCATAGAGGGAGATTCCCGCTTGATGACCTGCATCTGTCTCTCACACACACACACATATATTGGAGTCTATCCAGTCTATCCAGCTTAAGAGTGAAAATCTCCTGCTCTTTGGTCGCAAGGAAAATGGGTCAGTGGGCTAAATCCCAGTCAAATGTCATTCTCATAAAAGAAAAAAACACATTTAAAACCCAACTTGCATCTGAAAAAAAAAAAAAAAAGATTCCAAACTTCAGATTTATTATATTTTATGTCATTTTTGGACAAATATTTGTAGTCTAAATCCAAAATTGTCTTTCTTTCTGTCGTTCCCCTTCTGTTGGCACTCAGGCACTATGACTGATGAATTCTAAAAGTCTTTGTCCTGTGAGTGTAGGGCTGAGTCTCCTTGAAAAAAATTGGAATGTAGGTTAAGCCTTTGGAGAAAACGAACAAGGAAAGAGCTGAGCTGTGGTAAAATTAATAATAAAAGGTGTTGCTACGCTCAGTACAAGTCTAGATAGTTGACTGGTTTTGATATGTATTATGTCAAAGAAATATTGTTTTTTTTTATGTTAGATTTGTTGGTTTGGACATGTCCAGACAAGGGACAGTGTATACATTGTTTGAAGATTGATCCTAGAAATGGAGCTACCAGGTAGGAGACAAAGAGGAGGTTGATGGATGCAGTATGTAGCATTTAAATCACAAGTTAAACTGTGTCTCACTGTGTCTAAGACTGCCTACTTTCATCTCCGTAACATTAGGACAGCTATGCAGACACTTCCCTTAGATGCAGCTGAGAAGTTGGTCCATGCTTTTGTTACTTCTAGGCAGGACTACTGCAATTCTTTATTGGCCGCTTCTCTGAGAACTCTGCAGCTTATCCAGAACACAGCAGCTGGTGTTCTGACTAAAACCAGGCAGAGAGACCATATCTCCCCAGTCCTCGCCTCTCTTCATTGGCTCCGGTTCATTTTAGAATTCAATTTAAAGTCATTTTGCTTACTTATAAGGCTCTCCATGAGCTGGCACCCTCCTATATAGTGGACTTGTATCTCCAAATCTAGATTTGGAACCAGCTGCCAGTTCTTGTCCGGGAGCCAGACACAATCTCTACTTTCAAGAGTAAATTAAAGGCTTTTCTTTTTGACAGAGCCCATAATGGCCTACAGATCCAGTTGTAGACCCTATATGAGGCCTATGCCTGGACCAAGGGTCCCAGATATGCTGCTGTAGGTTGAGAACGCCGGGGGTCCCGTGGCACATTGAGTCCTCTATTGCTGCCCTCCATCAATCTCCCTATCCCCCCTCTATTCTTTAACTACTCTTTACCCCTCATTCAAACTTTGCAGTAGACTTAACACCTGGCCGGGGACTTTACGTCTTGGATTTAAATGGAATATGAAGGGACTTTATAGTTCCATTTCTTTTTACCTAAGTTTGCCAGTTCTGTCCGTCCTGGCTCAGGACGCCCTCCACTGTCGATCACCCTGAGGTTTCTTTGTTTTTTTTTCCCCTGTCTGGGTTTGTTGCAAGTCGTTCCTCAGCCGGTGTGAGGGTCTATAAGGGCAGGGGGTATTTCTTCATTGTATTGTATAGGCACTTTGGCACTTTAAACAAGTAATAGTTGAAGTTAGTGAGGGACATGGAGGTAGTTGGAGTCAGAGTAGAAGAGACAGAGAACAGGAGGAGATGAGAAAATGTTGATTTGATGTGACAACCACGGGAAAAGGGACGAGCCCAAAGGAGGAGAAGAGAAAAAAATGATCAGTTAGTAATGTTGTGATAATAATGTTTTTTTTCAATAATGTTGCGATTTTCTTGTTATGATATTGTGACCAAAACTGCACGTTTCGGACCACTGCTCATCGGAATTCTCCGGTGACGCCCAAGCTGAGTTAATATTCATAGCCTCTCCTCACCTGCTTTTTTTTTTTCTCTGTTCTCCCACTTCCCCTTCACTTCCCTGGCTAATGACTTCCTCACTAATGATTTCCTCACTCATGTCCTCACACTGTTCACCACATCTGTCTTTCCTAATTGTCATCTGGCAGAAACACTGGTCCAAAGTAAAAAAAAAAGTCCCCAAACTTTGCAGCTTTTCAGGAGAACGGGTGAGAGGAGGTTCGAAGTAGGCGTCAGATTTAACGTGTAGTTTAAAACCAGGGCAGCGTGAGTCATGGAAAATAAAGCGTGTCTGCACTTCGCAGTGGGAGGAATAATTACAGAGAAAGAAGGTGATCTAATTTTAGTCAGAGAGGGGAAGAGAGGGCATTGTGATCACTGGTGAACACAGTGCTGCTGTGTTGTTGCATTAAAAATCACGATGGGGGAAGAGATGGAGGAGAGAGCCTGGATATAACATCTCTGTCAACAGATACTGACGCTGCATCTACATCTAAAGACTTCAGGTCGCCACACGAGACCTTCCTTTTCATCCGCTTTTACGCCAACCGTCACCATGTGTCTTTTCACACCATCTAGAAAACCTTACTCATTTTATTTGCTTTAGGCTGGAGAATGTCTCTGTGTCCACTCCTACCACCAGTTTTATACATATTTTTTCACAAAATCTAAAAAAACAAACAAATAACAGTAGTTTAGTTTTGTGAAAGTCATTTTTTCTAGGGAAATACTCACAGGAAAGCTCTGCATAAGTGATGTTTCTGGATTTTTTTGTGCCCTGGTCACTAGGCTATACTAACCTGTCATTTTTCCTTGCAGCTTTGTTACTCTAGATTAGGGTTGATCGGGTTCTACCAGTGCAGTAGATCTCCAAAGGAGTGTTGGTAGAACCTGAGCCAAAAAAACCCCAAAAAATAATAGTGATAAAAACTAGAAATGTAATTCTATTTAAGGTGTTTATCACTGTTTTCTTCAATTCCTTGTTCATCTTAATGCCTTGTTCCACTAAAGGTTTATCACCTGGGGGAAACAATGAACACAAAACCATGCAATGACTAAAAGCACTGTA
>JAFBJS010027831.1:143948-167196 GCA_016785265.1 Paraplagusia blochii
AAATTAAACTGAATTATGAGCCTTTTTTGTTGTTATTATATTTGTCCAGATTAATGCAGATTAAGTGGAAGCAGACTTTTAAATGGACAAGAAATTAAAGAAAGAGTGTTTTTTTCCCATGACTGTATGTTATATGTTAATGTAGAGAATAATATATCCAGTTTATATAGGTAAATATATTTAGAGTTGTCAATCTTTCTAGATCACTTCAGCCTGGTAGCTCTCAAGACAAAAAATGGGGTCTAGTCCATAAAGATATTTTTATTTCCATGAACCTACCTGTCTTTCATTTGCATCGTTGCTTATCACTGAATATTTCTTATTTTTTAAATCAGTCAGTGGCACCATTTGTGACCGTGGATGATTAATTTCGCAACCGGCCCCTCTCTACTTGTCATTGGCCAGCAGGTTGCCGTCAATCGTTGTTTTGATTGGTTTAATTTGACGGATGACTTGACAATGAGCAATTGTTTTGGCACCCCTATTATTGACAAATAGAGACAGGAATAAAAGGCAGATGGACACTCCCCCACCATGGACAAAAAATAAACTGATGCCAGTCCAGAGTGGGCACAGCGTTCCCCTGCAATGTCCATGCTTTCCCTACAGATGGAAAGGAAAGGAAGGACTTGGGTAGCTCAGTGATAACCTGGCAGCGGGTGGATTTGAACCTCAAACCTTAACCTGAATTCCTTAACCACTAGGCCATCACCACCCTGCTTCTCCCCTGCACTCAATTTATCTGCTTCTAACCAGGAGTCAACTGTGTAATTTTAGGACCAATTGTCAAAAGGTTTGTCCACGCCTGCTCTAAACTGTACATCATAGCAGGTCTCACTGCTGTCTTATGTCCTTTCAACTGAAATTTATTTAGTTTTTCTCCCACTAATCACCCCTCACACTTGTCTTCATCCATTCTCCTTTGCTACTTCTGTCTTCTTTTCACTGATGACCTTTATGATTGCACTCCAACTCAAACCTTCAATTGTCTACAAAGTTTTCTTCCAACAACAATACTTTCTTCAAACTCCTGTCTTATCTCATATGTCAACCTGAACCCTGTTGTAGTACCAGCATCACATTGAGACAATTTATCAGTCCGGTAACAACTATCAAAACTTTTTTAAAAAAAATAAGCCTCACTCGCCTTATATATGTCCCGCACCGCACTCACGTTCTTTTCTGCCATTCTCTATATTTTTTCTTTTCTTGCACAGTACAAATTTTACTGACTTTTTACTAGGTGACTAGTTTTAGAAAACATGTCTTTATCTCCTGGGGAAGTTGGTAGCCCAGTGGTTAAGGAAACAGACTCTGGTCCACAAGGTGCCTGGTTTGAATCCCAACTTAGGATCAACAACAATAACTTGTTCTTTAACTTTTTTTTTTTTTTCTGTGCAATTCCATAAGAAGAAATTATTTTTTGATATATTTTTTTTTAGTCTGGAACCAGCATATGTTCACTGACTGTGTGTGTGGACTGCAAAGCAGGTAAGTGAAACTCCGGAACACACGGTGTTTTCGGATTCAGGACACAAACTGACTCAGAGAGAGAGAGAGGGGGCTCTGGTGTCTCCTTGACATCCTCAGGCTGACATACACTTGACAGGTTCTGAACTGGATGGGAGCATCTGAGGAGACAGTGCTTAACACACAGGCTTCTGTTGGTACCTATTGTACAAATATAGTAGATAACAGACGTCCACTGTGATTATAGCTGGATCCTGTGGTCTGTGGTGGGATATTATCTTTAAAAGCAACAACTTTTGTTCTTGCCTGGTGTTTTTTAATATATATTTCTACAGTAAGGGTCAAACATATGGTTCGTGGGCAAAAACCAGCCCAGTAGGAAGAAATTTCATGATATTTTTTTATTACAAAATGTTTTTTTCATTCTTTTGTTATTTCAAGTTATGCTATGATTGTATTGGTGCAGCCAACTTGACATCTAATTAGTTTTGTCTGCAGCCTCTGAACCATCATGAGTTTGTCACCGCTGCTCTACATCATTACAGCAGTTAGGATATTCCAATAGGGTGATGGGACCTCAACAACCTTATGTCAAGATGCTTCTGGTGACAAATAAAGACTAACCCAGGATGATCACTACAACATACAATCGCTATCTCTGACCTTCTCTTGAAGCCCTGGCCGTCACTCCGTTCCCCGCAGGCAATCTCATTTACAAAACTCTCACTGGCAAAACTCCATATCCTCAAACACTTAACTCTCACAACTCATCTCGCAGTCTTCGCTCTATTAACTTCATTAATCTCCACATACACAAAGCCTGTACTTCATTTGGTCGCTCCTCCTTTCAATTATCTGCTGCAAATGATATGGAATCTTCTACACCAGACACTGAAACCTGCTTCATTTATTCCAATCTCCACCTTCAAAAACTCAATCCAACGGATACTGGAGCATCATTGCACATGTGTTTAGCATCAATCTCTCACCCACACGTTGCATTTTCCCTGCGGTCATAATCCAATTGCTGTCCACTGGTTCTGTTATCGTCTGTTCAATTTGTAATGTTGTGTTAGCTTTAGTCCAGGGATTCCTAACCTTTTTGGCACCGAGGCCCAATTTTTTCAGTGTCGAGTGACCTGAGGCCCTTAATAATCGCAGTTTTTAATTTTTACGGCCCTCTAGGGGGCGCCTGCGGCCCAACTTTGGGCCGGGGCCCAATGGTTCAGAATCCCAGTCTTTACGTCAATCTGTGCCTCTGTCGTCATTGTAAATGAGAAGATGTTCTCAACTGACTTACCTAGTTAAATAAAGGTTAAATAAGATAATATAAATAAAGATTTTGTGTTGTTCAGTGCACAAGTCACCAACACAATGTGCTGTGGACAACAATTGATGTCATAACCAATGCTGCTACAACCTTTGCTTTGAGTAGAATACTACAGATATTAAGACCTCATATGTTTTAATTATGTTTTTATTTTTGCTTTGCTACATTTCTATATATTAAAAAAAAACATCTTAGACAAACTGGTTTGTTAACAGAGTCCCTTATAAACTCATCCCATCATCACCAGATGCATGATCATCAACATGCAAGTGATCATTTTAATCATTAGGACTCCCTTAGTGTTATCAAATACACAAGTAGTAGCAGTGAAGTTGGACTTTAAACACACTTAAAGACTGCAACAACCACACACTCACACACATTTTGGGAAACACAAACCTTGAACTGAGCTGACACACACACACAGATAAAACAGTCTCACAAGGGGAAAGTGAACATCAGACTGAACATGTTTTTTAGAAGTGTTTCACTGCAGGTAGCTGAAGAGAAGTTAACAAGGATGCTGGAAGAGATGGAGCGAGAAAAGTCAATAACAACACAGGGCTGCAGGCTTTTTCTCCCGCCTAGTGTTTTCACAGAGACTGGCGCTACAGCCGCACAGGGAAACCTCTGGGAATAGCCCAAATAAACTAATAAGGAGGCTTGATTTAGACTGAACTCTGAAGGAGAGTGCATCCCATCCTTTCCACCAAAGAGAAGATTGGGCTCAGGGACTCCAACAGGAGTATGAGATCACAACATTAAAGAAGATTTTGCCTTCAGCACTGTGAGCTTCAACTGCCATAGTTTTCATTTTAGAGCCTGACTATTATTGTGCTTTTCAACTTAAATAACCTGGCGTGGATCAGTTAAGTGGAGCTAAGCCTTTAAATTGCAGCACAATAGACAAGAATATACAAACTCAAACATTTACAAGGCTAATGATACATGTGTATGCTATATGTGGTAATATATGAGTCAGCAAGGACCTAAGCCGAGCCTTGCAATTATAGTACATAAGTTATTTTCTGTAACCTGCAAAAAATTTTCCTTCGAAAATATACCATTTTCAAGGCTCATGGTATTTGGTTATACTGTATCAAGTAAGGTGTTAGACAATATTGATTTGCTTACAATAGCTTGTCAATATACCCTAAATGGGAAGTCCAGTAGGTGGCAGTAGAGGGTGTAACATACAACTATAGTCAATTTTTTTATGCTCAATATTGGAAATATTACATCTCAGAAAAAAGCCAAACGTATAGATTATTGTCAAATATATAGTTAGTTAGTTAGTATATTTTATAATAATTATGATATGTTGTTGGAGGTGTGCCTTAGCCTTCAAGTCATATAGTCATGTTATCCCTAGAGTTCCTTCAGTATTTGTTACAGCTATGGGAGAAAAGTTCTACTACAGAAGACTTATTAAACTTTGTTACTAGCGCCATCTGCAGCATGCCTACATGCGTGATTATGAATACTTCCAATTTTGCTGTTTTAAACGTCAGACTGTGTAAAAAATATAGAATAGAAAGTAGAGAATCTGTTTGTTTATTTATTTATATGAAACTTTTGAACGAACATCGATCTGAGGATGAAATATCAATGTGTGAACTGCAATCTTCTGATGTGAACCTTGATGAAGCTTTGAGGCTCAAGGACAGCACAAGTCAGATTGAATAAAACTTAAAATCTACAATATATGTAGATATATTTACTGACTTGTATCATATAATTAATTATTATGTCATGAGATCATAAACAATGGAAAACTGAAATCCAATCATTTTTCTAACTGGCATAAATTAAATTATTATTATTTTTTTTTTTAGGAAGGAAAGGAGGAAATGAAAGCAAACTCCTTGTCATTGTGATCCACACGACTGAACACAAACATCTGGATTTAACCCATCACCAAAGTGAAGAGTGGACAGCTTAAAGCACCTGGGGATCAGTGGACGGTGACGTGCTCAGTGGACCTCAGTAGTAACTTGGCAGCCTCCAGACCCAGGTCTGGTTCCGTAACCACTGGGCCATAACTGCCACTAGTGTTTGACTTAAAAAAAAAAAAAAAAGTACTTTTTTTATGGCTACAGAGACATGATGGAACCACACAAAAATAAATAAATGAATAAATCAGAAAATAAGTGATGCAGGAATGACCAAGTCCAGAAAGTTAAAAGACGATGACCATGTCCACTGTGCTCCCCCGCACTGTTATCAACCCTCCCTACAATTGTATACACAGTGGGGCTTAGTTAGATTGTATAATGGAAGTATAAGACTTACTTATAAAATTAATTATAGACACAAATACATTCTAATTATAGATTGTAATTCAATTTGCATGCACATGGACAGGTAATTTACTATTAGGTGAAGCCAAGCAAAGTGAACAAGACTGGTGGACTGACAGAGGGAGAGGCTGAGACGTTTCTCAGCATTTCCTATGCTGTGATGCACGAGCCAATGAGCATGAGGAACAGAAACCCTGCTCAATTAGCCGAAAGAACACAAAGTAGGCATTGTGTTATCCAATAATATGCTCCGTCACATGTTATCTAGGCAAACAAAACAACGGGCGATGGTATGCACATGTATTTACTCAATGTTAGTTATATAGAGAGAAAAGAATAACAATAACGTAAAAAGTTGCAAGCGCCGATGGCAACGTATTCAAGAAGAAATATTAGATTTCTAGGTTGACACATTAGTCAGCATTGTCAGCTAATGTGAAGGGAAAGGTTTACAGGACAGTTATGAGACCATGATGGATGGATTGGAGACACTAGGAATTGATAGGCAGAGTTGGATGTAGCAGAGTTAAAGATGCTGAGATTCTCTTTAGGGGAGACAAGGATGGACAAAATCAGGAATGAGGTGATTAGAGGGACAACACAGACAGGAAGGTTTGGAGAAAAATCTAGAGATTACAGATTGAGATGGTTTGGACATTTTCAGAGGAGGGACAGTGGATGCAGATACCATGCAGGGGATAAATATGGATATGGACAGATTGATGGATGCAGTGAGGGAGGACATGGAGTCAGAGTAGAAGATACAGAGGACAGGGGGAGATGGAAAACATTGATTTGCTGTGGCTACCGGTAAATAAGGGACATGCCGAAAGGAGAAAAAGTCCTGATCCTATCTGCATGCAAGTGTTGTGTTGTACATTTTTAGGTAAGAAGCCTTGCCAGGGTCAAAGAAGACAAAAAAATATGAGACCGGAACTTCTCTGTCAATATTTGTAGAAACCTGCAACTATCTGAATTAATTCCATGGAATTTTACCCAAAGACAAAGAGGGGAAACGTCCACACTTCTTACTGTGAAATTGTTTACCAGGAAGAGTAAATGTGGGAGTGAAGCGCCATAAGAAGGAATTATAAATTCTGTGTAGGAGGCAAAAAATGAAATAAAATAGAAAAAAAAAAAATCTGTAAACAAAATAAATCCTTTCAAATTTTAAGCACCCATCTGTCAATCAGGCCACAATTTAGAGAACACCCAATGCTGTAGCGTTCTTTTCAGCTGCGCAAATCCACCAAAATAAAAGATCATGAAGCGTAAAAAATCCTCTTATACAAAAGGGTGACGTGGAAGAGGGCAGCAAATCCTTCACGGTGAATTAAAATATTGTCAGCCGTCATCAGATATGGACAAAATGGCATAAAAACAATTAAGGCAAATGACAGCCCGAGTGTGTGTGTCGAATTGGACTCATTTACATTCTCTGTGCGCAACACGCAGGGAGTGTGTCCTCGCAGACAGCAGCAGTTGGCAGATTGAAAGAATCTAATCTGCCTCCAAGGCTTCGCCCAAGTACGGGACACTGAGCCAAGAGAGTGCGCCTTGATGTGAGTACAGTACGGTTATGATGTCTGATTGTGATGGAAAGTCAAACTCTTCCTTTATTCAACAAATGTCATTGGAGGATTTTCCCGCAATAGAGGAAATCACTTGACTCCGGAGCAGCTCAAAGACAAAAGTCTCCGTCTGTGCTTTTACATCTCAGCGTTTCAACAACAAAAACGAGAAGAAAATACTAAAGTAACACTTTTGTTTGCCTCTTTTCTTTGCTTAAAAAAAAAAAAAAACTTTTACCGAGAACGTGTTGTTCCGTGTCAAGGCGAACAGAGGTCATTAGAAGAGAAAAATTAGCGCTGCTGTTCCTCCAGATGAAATCTGTAATTATCTAAAGTTGCAGTTGTAAATGGCATAATTAGAGTGAAGTGATGAAAACCTTCCAGCCTCCAGTCTGGATGTAATAACAGGACACAGAATCAATCCCCCTGTTTTCTCTGACGCCTAGAATTCAACATATTTTTCATCTTTAATCAAAGTTTTCACCCAAAAGGCTCAAAACCCTCTTTTGGTTGAAAGCACTGATTTGATTGTATGTTCCAACAATTTCATTCTTTCAAGTGATCACAGCAGGTATCAGTAATCTGCTCCAAGCTCAGCAGTTCGACGTTCCCTAACAAGTTGCGAACACACAAGAATGAAATCCAAACAAAATCAGAGTGACGCACAAGTATCACAGTGATGAATAATAAGCCAATCACAAAAGGACAAAGCTTCACTTTCTGGCCATTTATATTTCCAGGGCCTCATGCACATAATAATCTGAATTCTTCTCAAGGTGAAAAAAAAAAAATGCTTGTGTCTCCATTGGTCAAATTATTGACAACAGAATACTCCAGTGTCTGTGTTTGCAGCATCTCATCCAATAAGGTAAAAAAAAAATCTCCACTTCAGCAACACAGTGCATTGATTTTTCTTTGTTTATCATTAAAAGTATATACATTCTCTTTTTTTTTTTGGTCATTCACTCTATTACTCGCTCAGCTGAAAGACATCTGATCAATAGATCATGTCGCTCCCACTTGGATGAGCTTTATTAATCAATAATGCAGTGGAATTAAAGCAGTGGTGCCTTTGGAGGAGCTAGAAACAGAAGTCATTAGTGCTGTTCCTCCCAACTGGTAAAGTCTGCACTGGATCTTTTTACCATTTTATTTAATGAAAACCAAGTTAAAGAAGGGTGAAAAGTTCAGTTTGACAACTGGACATTCAGTTTTTGTTTATTTTTTTTGAAAATGTTCCACCTCTCATCCAAGAGGCTACTTCAGTTACAGAAGTTACATCCTGTTGAGTGAGGAGAAAGCAGTGTAACAGGTCCCAGGCCAGGTCATCACACTCCACGCTACACTGAACGGCATAAACCACAGGTCCACTCAATAGGGGGGACCTGAAACTTCCTCACTCACAGGATATAGCTCCTGTTACCCCCCCACTAAAGAACCCTCTTGGATGTGTCTGTGAAGATTCCCATTCATCCTGGTCATGATATCCGAGTTCACATCTGGACATGGGACCAAATGCTCATTGACATCGGGGGCAATTTCTGTCGAAAAAGGTGAGGAGACCAATATAACTCTTCACACCTTTGTCCAGTGGTGAGGGGAGTGGTCTAGAGTAGGAGAACCCCCTGACATCAACCAGGAACTGATGAAGTTCCTCAGTTGAGGAATGAAACATCTTTCAACTCCAAGAAGAAGTTCAGTTGCTCAAAACTAAACCATTCTCGGAGGTCTCTTGGATGAGAGGTGAACTTAACTCTTCAACCTTGACCATGACCTTGATGACTGAGAACCTTCATCATGAGTTTAAGAAAGAAAATGCTTTATTTAAAATTCAGATGCAGCGTAGTGAAAACACACTAGAAAAGTCTTTTTTTTTCGCACCAAGGTGCGTCTCCACCAAGGTGCGTCTCCATTCCTGGTTGGAAAAAAGGTATGTATTGGAGTTAATGGTCCCTGAGAAGGAAGATAATGGACTATGAGCTAAGACCTCAAGATTCTATAAAATCAGTAGAGCTGTGCGATTTTGGTGGCAGCATTATACCACTTACACCGGACCAGTGATTCTCAGGGTCTGACAAATGTATTTCAATGTAATATAATATAATATACATAAAGAGAACGTGGGAGGAAGATTTCGATTTTGAAAAGAATGGAAAAATAAACAAGAACAACGTCGTGATCCGTGGGGGCGTGGGGCGTGCAGATGTAATGTTGTTCTGAGCTCTCTTTCCTGATGACTCTCCTCATCCCTCACAGTCAGACTACAGTCTCATCACAAAGAAAAAAAATACTCTCTTCAACAAACAACTAAACAAAGTATCACTCAGGTGACACCAATACCACCCACTATTCACACCTTCAGACTTGTGACTGAGCAGTCAGCTCACCTGGAATAGGGTGTGGTCCATCACACATGTAACCCCACCCCCTCATTAAGGTTAAAGAGGTTAGTTAGGCAACTGGACATTCCGTTTTTTTTTTTTTGGAAAACATTTCTCCTCTCATCCAGGAGGCTTCTTCAGTTCTAACTGTTAGTGAGGAGTAACAGAAGTTCTATCCTGTGAGTGAGGAGGAAGGGGTGTTTCAGGTCCCTCCTGTTGGGTGGACCTGGGGACACCTGTGAAGTGTGATAACAGTCGTTGGGTGGATATTGATGGGTCGTTACCGTCATTGTCGGAGTGGTTTTGGTCACACGGCTCTGATGTGCGAAACAGGTTGTTGAAGGTGGAATCTTTTGGATCTTGTCCCCAAAAGGACTTTGTAAGTGGATGAAAGGTTGTGTCCCAAACCACCACCTCTGTTGAGGGTTGGTTTATTCCCTGGTCTTTTGAGGACAGAGACGTTCAAATCTTGGCCAGGGAAGACTCAGAGAGAGGTGTAAAAGACGGCATTATTGTCAATCTGGAAAAACCACTCACCACAGTTAGAACTGAAGAAGCCTCTTGGATAAGAGGTGAGATGTTTTTTTGCCTAGCTTAACTCTTTGACTTAGACCAGGGGTGTCCAAACTGTTCCACAAAGGGCCTGTGTGGCTGCTGGTTTTTGTTCCAACCAACCAATAGCACATAGCTTGACCAATCATCTGTCTGATGACTGTGATCAGTTGATTAAACCTGTCAACTCAGGTGTGCAGCTGCTTGTTTGGAACAAAAACCTGCAGCCACAGTGGCCCTTAGTGGAAGAGTTTGGACACCCCTGACCTAGACCATAACCTGGATGGCTGAGAACCTTCATCAACGTGCCACCTCCTCATCAGTTTTTTCTTTGCTGCAATAATGTCCTCTCACAGGTATGCAAATACCAGAACGTCCCTGTAGTCGTTTAGAACCAAAGAAGCCTCTTGGCTGAAGAGGTGAAACGTCTTCAAGAAACCAACCATGGCCAGTTTCCTTCCAAGTTACCATTTTGAACACGATATTAAGTTTTGCTAGAGAAATTTTCACCCCTCTCCCGGTCTCACAGGACTGTCCTATATTTTGTAAAACTAACAAAAAAATATTAGCTTTTCAACAGTGTTTATGCAACATCAGGTCACCAAGGAGAGATTAAATAACAAACATTGCGTGGGGGTGAACAGTAAGAGAGAAGAAATGTCAGTAAAGCTGAGTGTATACGGTATATATTATGAATTAAATGTTTGGAAGGACTTTGCAGTCATCTTCAGAGAAACCCACTGCTACTATATGTAACAAGTGTGGGTGTTTTAATTACTGTGCACGCTGCCAAATCCAACCTCCGCTGAACACGGACAACAACCTAAAATTGCCTGTTATATTCCTGCTGTTTCATGCCTAAGCCACATAATAAACACCTTTCAGGACGCCCACCTCTCCACGGGCTGTTTCACTCTGTCTCTTTTGTCCAAGTCATTCTGTTTTTGCTTTTTTCGTTTTTTGGGATTTACCAACACTGGTGGAAGCGCATCTTCGCCACAACAAAGGTCATGTGCTGATTTATTATGAAGCGGGTACAGCAGACAAACAATCAAATATGTAGTGTTTATGCTATTTTATGCTATTCCTCACCACCCAAAATAATCCATTAGTCTGCATTTAACATATAACACCATCTTATTTGAATTCAAATGTCCTCTCTGTGGTAATAGGCACTTGGAAACTGGGTGTTGATAAAAGTCAAAGCTGCTCAAGAGACAGAGCATATTTCATAGCAATAAAAGACTGGGTAAGATAAAATGGTCCTAAATGAGTTTTATTTCTAAGGAAAATACTTTACTTTAATAAAAAAGAAAAGATGATCTGGTATTTCAAATATATTCTATTAGTATTGCAGTCTGACTGACATATATATATATATATATATAATACTAATACTAGTATTACTAATACTATGTATGTATATGTATTATACTTATACTATGTATGATTGACATGTATATGTCAATCAGTATTCAAAATATATTGCAGTCTATATATATATATATATGTGTGTGTGTGTGTGTGTGTGTGTGTGTGTGTGTATGTCAGTCAGACTGCAATGCTAATACAATAAAGGCTAGAGCAGACATGGGCAAACTAAGGTCCGGGGGCTGGATGTGGCCCAAGAGGCCTTTACATGCGACCTGCCAACCTTGTCCAAAATAATATATATATATATATATATATATATTATATATATCATTATATTTCTACTTTTTCCCTGTAATAACATGTTTTCCTCAGTAGATGGCGTTTTGAAGGGTAATAGAAATGTAGGATTCTTGGTTTTATACGTGACTTTATATGCCATGTATCTTAGTTCAACAAGGGATCCATCTTTCTGCTTTGGACATGGACCCAGTGTCCAATTTCAGGACCAATTATGGCCCGCAAATCAAAAAATTTGCCCATGCCAGGTCTCGAAGACGTTTTACTTCTTAATATTATTATTGCTCAACGATGGAACAGTAATACCGGTCTGCATTAATGGTCGACATGTCCTTGATGCGGAAAATATGGTGTCACCAAGCTACTGTGTGGATAGAGAAACTGTCGCGGCCAAAGGATTTGTCGGTTCCTTTCTTTGTATGTGCACCTGCATCAGTCCAGTGAAACGAGGATGGGAGGTTTTCTACAGGATAAATGCGTTATCCACCTCTGTGCCCAGGCTTCACTCACTCATCCCTGCCAGCCTCAAGTGGACAGGGTCAGTGATCAGAATACCTCCAAGGCTACAGTGATGTCGGCCGTGGTCTGAGATGTAAAGGATCTCTTTCCAAAAGGCTTTATTATTGTCCTCCCACGCTGTCTGGCCTCTAACGTTTGTGTTAGATGTCAAACCTTCCAGTCATTATTTCACTTGAATGCTGCGAAGATTTTTATGCAAAGCAGGAAAAAGACACGACAAAGAGTAGAGCTGAGTATCTGCATTTGTGTTCTTGTTAAAGTTGCCATAGAGTTTTGACAAATTCTGTTAAAGATATGAGACGTTTCTTCTCCTACTCACAGGAAACCATTTTCTGCATACTAACTGGACCTGTGTCCATAGCAGTGGTCTGAAACCTGCTACTTGTGGGCATTTTGTGGCCCGTGGATTAAGATTTTGTGGCCCCCACCTTGATGTGTAAATTGAATGTTAGCGACCCACAAGATTTATAGAAGGATTTTACTGCAAGTCAATGCATAAAAAAAAAACGTTTTTTTGGATAGACACTGCTGTGGATGAATGTGAGTATTACAAGAGTCGTCTGAAGTGTTGTGTTACAGTAAAATAGTTGTGTTTTCAACTGAGATTTAAAAAAGCGGTATGAGTCCAAGTGCCTGAGATGGGACGGTAGGGAGTTCCAGAGATGTGGGGCAGAGCAGCTGAATGCTCTGCTCCCTAAAGTGCTGAGACGGACAGGTGGGACAGACAGGTAAGTGGAAGAAGATGATCGGAGGCAGTGGGAAGGAGTGTGGACATGGAGGAGGTCAGACAGGTATGGGGGGGTGAGATTGTGGAAGGCCTTAAAGGTAAACAGGAGGATTTTATATACTACTACTACTACTAATAATAGTAATAGTAATAGTAATTCAAACTCTATTAATCCCTAGGAAGAAATCATGCCTCTGCATTTAACCCATCACTGTAGTGAGCAGGGGGCTGTGTGGGGGACCATGCTCAGGGTACCTTGAGCGGTAGGGAAATTCAAACCCAAGTCTGCTTCCTTAACCATTGGGCCACCAACGGCCACAGGGATAACTTAGCAAGTGAACGCTAAGCTTAACCGGAAGTCAGTGGAGCTGTTGGAGGGTGGACGGGGGTGATATGAGACGTTTCTTCTCCTACTCACAGGAAACCATTTTCTGCATACTAACTGGACCTGCGTCCATAGCAGTGGTCTCAAACTTGCGACCCGTGGGCCATGTCCCGTGGATTTATATTTTGTGGCCACCACCTTGATGTGAAAATTGAATGTTAGCGGGGGCCCACAAGATTTATAGAAGGATTTTACTGCCAGTCAATTTTTTGGATAGACACTGCTGTGGATGAATGTGAGTATTACAAGAGTTGTCTGAAGTGTTGAGTTACAGTAAAATAGGTTTGTTTTTAACAGAAATTTAAAATGGTGGTATGAGTCCAAGTTCCAGAGATGTGGGGCAGAGCGGCTGAATGCTCTGCTCCCTACGGTGCTGAGACAGGCAGGTGGGACAGACAGGTAAGTGGAGGAAGATGATCGGAGGCAGTGGGGACATGGAGGAGGTCAGACTGATATGAGGGGGGGTGAGATTGTGGAAGGCCTTAATGGTAAACAGCAGGATTTTATATAATAATAATAATAATAATAATAATAATAATAATAATAATAATAATTAGAACTCTATTAATCCCTAGGGAGTATCCTTCGGGAAATTATGCCTCTGCATTTAACCCATCACTGTAGTGAGCACTATTTGTAGTGAGTGCATGGGTAACCATGCTCAGGGTACCTTGGCGGTAGGGGGATTCGAACCCAAGTCTGCTTTCTTAACCATTAGGCCACCAACAGCCACAGGGATAACTTAGCAAGTGAACGCTAAGCTTAACCAGAAGTCAGTGAAGCTGTTGGAGGGTGGACAGGGGTCATGTAGTGAACACAGGGTGTACGAGTGATGATGCAGGCAACTGAATCATGGACCAGTTGGAGTTTGTGGAGTGAGGTCAAAAGGGAGTGAATTGCAGTAATCTAAAAAGGAATTATTATTATTTTTATTTAGAATTTGTAAGAATGAAAGAATGGAAATTTAACAAATTGGATTGTTGACTCAACCTGATGCAAAATAATTGTCAGATGTTTCATATTAATAGGAAGCGTCTAACAACATACCAGCAAAATATTACTAAAATAACGCAGTCTGCAGCTTTGACTCAGTTATCGTCCTCTATTATTCACTGTAGCAAACTCCAAACTTACCAAATCAGGTAAATAAAATGCAGTGGCACTGCTTTCTATCCTCATTTTTATCAATAAAAATAACTATTTGTAGTGAGACGAGATCTCACAGCAGCAAGACTTCAGCAGCCTTGGAAAAAAAAAAAAAAAAAAAAAAATCATTAGATATTTTCTAAAAAAAAAAAAAAAATCATTAGTTATTTTCTCCTGGCTCCACATCCAAAGCCAGTGTCAGCCTGACCTTATTAGGCTGTGAATATGGTCTGATGCAGAGCCTCGCAGGTTCATCTCTGCTTCTGCCTGTTGTGTAATCACCTCACAGAAAACTTGGCTACGCAGAGAGTAAAATTTTACAAAAAAAATAACAGAAGCTGTTGACAAAAAACTATTGACAAAATTGTTGCTTTTGGGGAAGGATATTTGTCTGAATTACATCTTTCTCTTGTGCAACAAAGGGAAACAACCTCTTTTTTACGTGCCATTCACATCAAAATTGGATGGATACTGACTGTCCTTTGCATATACATATACAGTATATATATATATATAGACACAGACTAGACACACTCTTCCGCAGTGTGGTTCAGCCCTGCCTGTCTCCTGCCCATCTCTTTGGTGCTGACCCAGGGACACAGAGATAATGACTGTTCCCAGATTCTTCAGCAGAACCACAAACACACACAGATCCATACGTGTTAACTTTCAATATATATTCATAGAATGGAGGGAATGTGGTCACACTGACTGAATCAAATGAACTTACCATGCAAATGACTCACTGTTGGGAATGTTCCAATGACTGCATTGACTGAATCGGTAACAGTCAGTTAGTTTTACATTGATATTTATATGGAATGACATTAAAGGCATGGTTATACCTAGTTATTTTGTTTGAGTCATATTTATAGTTATATTAATTATTTAATAGAGAGTTTCTTTTCATTAGTGTCATTAATAAAGATGGAACTATCACTCTTGCTATAGTATTTCTTTAATTCAAGTCTCAGTATAATGGTTTTATAAATCAAAAAGTCTGCCTTACAGTCGGCAAATTTCCTTTTCATACCATAATCACTGCATGGTCAATGGCTGATCATCTTAAAGGAACAGTAACTTCACTTGATCAACTGTCTAATGTTATCTTCAATTAATCACATATTTACATGCTTTGTTTTATCAGTCACTTGTTCTGGAACTACACAGTAATTGAAACTTTGAAATACTCTAGAATGGAACTGGCAAACACAAAAGTTACAGACAAACAAAATTCAATATTTATGGAAAAGTTGGTGGAAATTGCTCATGTTTTTCCTTCAGTTCAGATATGTAATTTGTATTTTCCCATATGAAAACAAATTTTAGTTTTGCATAAACCCTCAATCTGAAACAACCAAAGCTTAATCTTATAAAGACATGAGAATAAAGAATGGGGAGGATGAGGATGGACAGATGAATAGATAGATAGAACCTCATTAATCCCTCTGGATTATCCTTTGGGGAAATTATGATTCCAGCAACAGAGCATCACTGAACAAAAGCTAAATATAACATAACACCAAAAAAAAACAAAAACTGAAATGAGTAGAGTTTGAAGAATGCAAGACCTAAACAGTGAATGGTGGATGGTAGTGGATTAGCAGGTTAGTAGTAGATGGATAGATAGGTTAATGTTAGTAGTAATAGTAGATTGTCAGGTAATAGTCATTGCTGTATGTGGTATGTGCTGTATGTGTGGTAATTATTATTATTGTTATTATATTTCACTGTGACAATATTACTACTGAGTTTGTATTATATTAAGATATCTCTCTTGTATATACTGTGTGTGTATATATATATATATATATATATATATATATATATATATATAGTGTAAAATACCTACACAAGTACCACATATACATATGTACACACATGCACGTATATATGTAAGGCATAGCCCATATAATACATATGTATATATGTACACACACAAACACACACACACATATACGTGTATATATACTGTATATATATATATATATATATACATGCCCATATCCATTCATATACATACAGCCAAACCTACGTGTGCTTCATGCAGCACATACAATATATACATACATCAGTAACATATATTTGGATTGTATAACATGCTACAAGATATGAAGTATATATAGAAATATAATAGATACGAATAAAAATTGTGATATATTGCACTATATAATTGCGAGGTTATTGCTCATGCTCCACCAGCACCACATGCCATTTGTTCCTACTGAGAGAAGAGTGAGAATAGTATCTTTTTTTTCACATATCTTTTTTTTTTTCATCACGTCTCCTTATCTCTTGCCATTTCAGTCCCTCCTTTTTTTTTATTAACAAGTACAGTCAGCGAGGGTTAAATACTACTCAGCCAAGTATAGCACACAATCCATATGTGGACCAAAATAATTTCTCTATCGGCCAAATCTGGTCCCCGGGCCTGTGCTTGTTCAAGGACACATACAGTCCTAAATATTTCTATGTCATCACATCAGCGGGAAACTGTATGAACAAGTTCAGATGTTCAGGTCTTAGAATGAGATAACCATGTCTTAAGTAAAAAAAAAAAAAACAAAAGAAAGAATTCAACACTCTATCCATACCGGAGCTCAGATTTACTCTACTGTACTTCTATGAGCACTTGGACACACTCTAAAAAAGTGCATATCGTTTACTCCTCCCTGTGGCTTTGACCAAAGGATTTTTCAACCTGTGTTGCCTTTTCTTCCGACTACATTATATCAGACTACTGTCACTATCAGCCTGTGGAGCTTCTTTTACATTTGGATTCACAGACTCTGCCAGCAGCAGTTTCTTCTACCTGAAGACGAAGGGCATTAAAATTTATAGAACATTTTTTCTTTTTCTTTTTCTTCTGGCGGACTCAGTTGCAAGAAATGTTATGGGATTTATTGAATACAACCCAGATGAAGGCGGTGATGGACACATAGAGCAGCGTTCCTCAACCTCTATTTTTGCACCTTTAACTTGTTAAGCATCTGAATATTTTTTTTCAATGACAGCCCCTAATATTTTTTTTTGTTCATTTCACAATCATGGAGGTTTCAATATAGCAAGGGCTGGACCAGAACCTTTAAGAACGTAGTAGATGTAGGTACAGCATGTGACAAATGCAATCTTGAAGCCTCAAGTTTAAGACAATTGTTTTGGATGAGTTCAGAGGAGGAACAGTAGATACATTGGTAGAAGAATGATCCTAGAGATGGAGCTACCAGGTTGGAGACAAAGAGGACATTGATGGATGCAGTGAGGGAGGACATCGAGGTGGTTGGAGTCAGAGTAGAAGATGGGGAGAACAAGGGAAGATGGAATATGTGGATTCACCGTGAGATTCATCCTAAATGAGGGACAAGCTGAATGGAAAAGTAAAAGAAGAAGGATTTTTTTGGGGGGAAATTTATTGACTTGGTGCAAATCAGTTGTGATCCACTGTTAGTAGAAAGACCATCCTTAGTGTAGCCGTCATACTCTACTGACCTGGGTCCAAAATACATTAACCAGAGAATAATACATGTTCAACTACATCAATGTTATCCGTGTTCCTGCGGGAGACGGAGAGGAAGGCCAAAGAGGAGATTGATGGATGCAGTCAGGGAGGACATGGAGGTAGTTGGAGTTAGAGTAGAAGATAGAGTGAACAGGGTAAGATGGAAAATGTTGCCTTGCTGTGGTAACCCCTGAAAATGGGACAAGACGAAAGGAGAAGAAAAGAAGATCCGTGTTCCTACGGGAACAATAATCCAGCCTCAGCCTCCACATGACCAGAGAACAATAAGAACAATCGAATAGAAAAAGATTTGAGAAATTGTGGGCTTTATCAAAAAAAAAACCTTGTACAATAAACATAACTAAACATCTGATTTTCTGATGTTTAAGACTAAATAATAGCATAAAAATTACGTTATTATAAACAAAATGTAAATAAGATTGTGATTACTATAAAGTTCAAAATTACATCAGGAATTTTAACTGAATAAACCAAAACAATTAAAATATATTATAATATTAATATCTCGTGAATCACAAATTAATAAAATAGCAATTTGTCATGTATTTCTGAGTAAATTATAATTTAGAGACACATTTAATTCAATTCAAATAGGGGTTCTTCGTGTAGGATCACTTCACTTTCTCCCTTTCTTTAGGGAGCTAATTGCAAGATGGTCCAGGAAGATGTATTCGCAGCTCATTTGAGTTTTGTTTACTGCAGCGAATAAAACAAAAACAACTTTGTTCAAGTCATATTGTGAAAAAGAGACAGTAGAGGAAACAAGAGGAAAAACATCAGACGTTTCCAGGAATGGAAGTTGTCAATGTCATCACTCACTGCCGTCTGCTGTCCCTTTTTGTCAAACAGTTTTATCCATTACAGCGACTGCAGGGGAAAGCTGGGAAGGTATGGAGCGCTAATCTGCCACAACGGAATTCTTTCTCAACTGTAACAAATCATGGAGTGTTTATTAGAGGAAAAACACAAAAACATGAACCATGGTAAATGCGCGCAGAATTCCTTTAGAAATGTGTGAAATTAAAAATAACCTTCCCCGTCCACAGACCTGACTTATATACTGTACCAAATAAAGGAGCGTGATGAGAAATTCAGATTACACTGTGCAAAATCCCAGGAGGAGATTTGAAAACTCTACTTGACTTTGGGGACGTCTCACCCTCTCTTTGTGGTCTAAAACCTCTCAATCCGTCCATGATGAGAAGCCCCTGCAGTCCGGGTGTGGAGTTGCTGACACAAAGCTTCAGAGTGATACATGGCTTATGAGTGTGTGTGACTAACAGAAATGGCGGGATAATCCCCCTCCCTCACTGCTTGGGTTGCAACTGACTGGCTTTAGGGGAGTGGGAAAAAAAAGACAGACAGAGGCTGGTACTCAGGATTGGTCTAAAAGGACTGAGGAACGAAGGGAACGGGAAAAGAGGGGAGAAGGGCAGAGAAGTTATGCAAAAATAAAGAGACAGAGGAAAAAATGTCCCAAGTCAGTGGTTCATATTGTTATCGCCATGGCAACAACAAGGAGGGAAACGGCAATGGTTCGTCACATGGTATGAACTGTGATTCCCTAATGAGGTTGATATTAATCAGAGAAATCCTCTGAGAAACCTTTAGAAACTGATACAAGAAATTATTTAAACCCAGAATTTGATATCACAGGCTTGATTTTTACACAATAATGTAATATCTGTTAGAATTGTTATTGGTTTTTCCTCTGATATTGGAATCAAAGTGCAACTTTCAGAGGGGAAAATGGGTGCGGGTGAAAGTGAAAGTCACTAGAGGGCAGCATTGCAGCTCATTGTATTATTTAATTTAACAATCAAGGGAATACATGTAGATTCACAATGCCAGCAACTTATACAGTGGTTTGTACTGATGAAAATGATTAATTAACACCCGAACCATACTAGAATTTCATTTAGAGTGGGTGACATTTCTGTCCTTTGGGGCATTGGTACCGATTTATCGTGCACCATGGAATTGTCTGAAGTCTAGAAATCTAAAATCCTAATGCAAAATGCTTGATCTCTAAGTGGTGACGGAGTTTTGAAGACTTCTTTCAAGAGCTTTTTGCAGCAGATTGTGCAGCACAGACCTGGTTCATGGGAACAACCTGGCAATAAATCCATATTTCAAGTAGGATCCCTGGAATCTGTACTTATTTCACCAATATCAGCATATTGGATACAGACACAAAGTTAATATCGGGCGTAACTAGTTCATTGACTAAGGACAGCATTGAGCACAGAACTAGAATTATGAAAACAAAAAAAGTGCCAGCAGCATTGAACTGTCATCCACTGCAATAACTACATCGTAATCTAGCATAATCCGTCCTAACCTAATATAACCTAGCAAAAATCTAATTAAATGAAATTAGTTTCTTCCAGCGTGAAACTTGTACATATATATCAAATAATTGCAGAGGAGATGCATCACAGCATCGCTATGGAAAAGAAGAAACTATTGAATACAGCACTTCAAGGACGTCTGCTGTCAGAGACGGTCTGAGAATTCATCAATCTGAGGTAAAGTTATTTGACAGAAAAACCACCGCGAGGCATTCAGACAACTCAATCAACACGGTTTTAACTTTAGTTACGCACAGGGAGGAACCATCTCTTTTCAACTTAAGTTTTCGAAAGACGAGTAACTTATTGATATCAGAGAAGTAGGTGCTGGGATTTGCATCAGTAGTGAAGTGAAAATTCTGAAGATTCTCCAGTTTTACTTCAAATATCAAGACAGTTATGCACCTAAGACTATAAGGACGTTGGATAGACAGACAGACAGACAGACGCTAGACACTTTCTTAATCATGCATGACTGTGTGGATGGATGGATGATGGATGGAGATACAGTCCCCATGGTCTACATAAGGCACGGTTATCCAATAGGTAGAACAGGATCTACTAGTACAGACCTGGGCAAACTAAGGCCCGGGGGCCGAATGTGGCCCGTTTGGCATTTTAATACGGCCCTCCAAACTTGTCCAAATTATATTCTTTATTTATATTATTGTTATCCTTCCACCTTTTCCCTGCAAAGCCAGCATTTTTCTTTCTTCAATACTTCACCCATCATTTGTCTTAGTTCACACAAATACTCAATCTTTCTGATCCTGACCTGGCTTGCGACTCAAATTTTAGTACCACCTGTGGTCTGCGAGTCAAATTAATTGCCCAGGCCAGTACTAGTAGATCTCCAAAGATGTGCAATATGTAACATACTGTAGATAAGATATAGTTTATGTAGGTAATTATATTTTTTATCAAGGTAGATCACTTTAGCCGCCATTTGTAAAGGAGCTCACAAGAGCTCATGATGGTCAGTAGAGTGGTCACTATTACATGTCCCAGATCTTTTATTTATCACATTGTTTGGTAAATCTGCATCAAACAAGTAGCTCTTCGTATTACTGAGTGTCCTCAAATGGCTCTCGTTTTCAAAATGGTTGGTGACTCCTGCTTTTGAGAAGGGGACATCAACAACAATGAAAGAACCACAGTGAAATGAAGTGATTAACTTTTTAGCCCGTGTTCCTTCAGTGTCTGCTTTCCAGCTGACACCTTGTCATAACACAGGGGAGAAAACAGCCCGATGTGTTTTGCTGACGCTATTACAGGAGGCTACATTTATTCAAGATCCACAGAATTCAATTTATAACTGACACCAGTGACATGTCAAACAGTCTGGTGTGAATAAAACACATCTCACACCTTGACTCTCACCGCTGAATATTTTACTGCGATGATGGGATGATAGTTGAAAATGAGCTACGTTTTAAATCCTTCACCCAAAATACAGCAGTGCCAAACATATGGCCCAGGGACCAAAACAATATCAATTTGGGTTTGGATCCAGCTTGCTTTATATACTACTTCATACATAATTTGTATTTGGGAAAGGTTTTGTAAATCTTCTGCCACTTATCTATAACCGGGTCTCAGGGGCGGCATTCTCTACGGCTGCCACCCAAATCACACTGCACCACACTGTGAGCCTTCCTGTGGGTGGGTGAGCCCACTGGAGGTTATGTGGGTCAGGACCATGCTTTGTTAAGAACAACCCAGTGGCAACCAGGAAGCTGTCAGATTCAAACTTGAAACCTTGTGAATCCAAGTCTAGGTGCCCCCCTTCTCCTTTGTAAAAAGTATATTCAATTAAACATAAATATTTCTCCAAGTAAATATAAACAAAAGAAAAAAAAAATGTTACGGTAAACACAATCCAGTCGCACCAGCTGGATAGAGCACTATCTCAAATGTTAGTGTGGAAATAACAAGCATATAAACCTAGAGCGCCCCTAGTGGTGGTATGTTAGGACTGCATGGGTCGAGATCACTTGAGATCTCATTAGATTGTATGCACTTGAACCAAGATACAAAGATTTATGTCTAATTTAGATTTTTTTTTTCTTTTTTAAAGATTGCTGTATTTATTTAGTAAATGGCTAATGGCTGAAATTGAAAAGTATTGAAAATGCAGAAAGGGGGACCATTCCACTCGGAATACTTACAGTATATGTTCACAGGCCTTTATGTGACATTCCAGATGCTCCTTCAACAGTAATTACAAGTATCACTGCTGTTGCCAAACACCATCCAGCTGAGGAGATTAATGATCTGTGGATCAGTGAAGTTATTAAGGCGTCCAAGCAGCCACAGCAGTAATTCCACTTTCTACATTTAGAATCTTAAACTGTGCTTCAGATTCCCATTTTCTTGCCACATACTGTCCTATGCATCACTCGTTCTGCGTTTCTGCTTTGGTAAACACGACATTACCACAGCAAAACTGGGAAAGTCTTTCTGTTTCCCTCTCTCTCCGTCCCCGTTTTCATGTCTAATGAGCAGCGAGGTAAGTGTTCTGAACCCATTCCAGCAGCAGCAAACGAGCTGCACTTAGTAATTAATCATTTTGAACCACATTAGTTTGGATGTATGAACAGACGCACACCACTGCCAGTCCCTTTGTGAGTATGCAACCTGTATCTGCGGCAATTATTGCCGTCTTCCACTCTCTCACGCGCACAGATCTTGCAGTCAGATGGGTAGGAGTAAACTTGTGATGTACGTGGTCAGGGTAGGAATGAACTGCTGGACTTTTCAGGCCTCAACTGTGGTGCAGTGTTTGACAGCCCCTGCAACACAGCATCAGGTGAGAGGAGACAAACCCTTACATAAACATTAACAGGAACTTGCACGATTCCATCTCAGATTAGATAATCTTAGATTGTTTGGGTTTTTTGAAATAAAGTTTTGTGTTTTCTTTTTTTAACCTGAATAAAACAAAAACTCCCATCATCAATGTGGGATTCATCTGTCCGAAGTTGACAGCATTGTTGATGCAATAAATATTTGAAGACTTTATCCTTAAAGAAAGCAATAAGATACTGCAACTAATGCATGTCCACTGTGTGGTCAGGACCTGCACAGCTTGGATCTGCTTTCCAGGCAAAGCCCCTGTGAACCTGCTGATGCAAAATTCATATAGAAACCTCTTTATGTTGTTTGATGCAAAAGGCCAAGAAACAAACTGTTAAATTATTACACAGACGCGCGAACACACTCACATATATTCCATGTCTACATGCTGGTTTCTTAAAATTCAATCCAACGCCGCAATATCAACACTGTACAATATACTGTACTCAGACTGTCTCTTATACACATC
>JAFBJS010027831.1:167228-205702 GCA_016785265.1 Paraplagusia blochii
CTGTGTATTCCATTTACTTTCTCACCTCTGTACTGGTTGCGATAAAATACTTTTGGACCAAGTTAAATGTCTGGAGTCCATGTCCAGTATGTCAAAGTCACATCAAAATGAAGTCATTGAGCTCTATATTGGGAACCTGTCTCTTATACACATCTGCAATAAAGAGACCGCTTTATCAATAAGTGCTTTTATTTTACTGTTTTCCTTTGGTTTTAATGCACTGCCCTCATTCTCCTGGTTCCTCACTGTACCTTCATCCAGCTGCATCTCCACATAAACTTTTAAGTTTTCTTTATTGGATTACCGTATATATATATATATATATATATATATACATATATATAATATGCATGCACAATATAAAATATTGAATTTTACAAACACAGATGGGTATATTATAAGTATATGTGCGTGTGTTTTTGTTTGTGTTTCACTGGCTATGTATATAATATACATATATATAAATTCTCAATACACAATAATACACATGTAAAAATTCTAAACATATATACATATATACACACATACACAAATACATATATATAATAAAAAATATATAATAAAAAATAAATATTAAAATAAAAAATATTATCTGTTAGTATGTATCACATATACATACACACGTGCATTTTTATGTTAATAACATCAATATATAGATTACATATGTAAATAAAACATTTAAAAAAATAATAATAAAATATTTGTTAGATAGATAAATGGACAGATTATGAGAAATTGGTTATATAGATGGAAAAGGATAGTTTTGGTTATAACTAGGGTAAATATATATATATACATGTTTATGTAGTCGTCATGTATAAATATGCACTGGTAACTGAAATAACTTTAGCGCAGGTGTCACATTTTACCGCAAGGGGGCAGCGTTATACACAGAAATTCTAATTGTTTTTTAACTCTAAAAGTGAGTAGTAAACCTGCTCAGGCGATTTAATGTAAATATATAACCACCGATATATTGGCTTTAAATTTTTTCGAAAAAAAAATTGAGATGTTGAGAGAAATAATTCCTTTTTAAGTTCACAAGCTGTTCCCACACATGTGGAAGAAGGTGCTGACATGAGCTTTGCAGCTAATTGACAAAATGACAAAACATTTTTACAGTAGCGGCAGCCTTTCATTATGGTCCTGCAGTACTCAAACTACTACAAAATACACAAATATAAAATATTGAAATGCAGTTTTTTTTTTTTTTCCTGACCAAAGTCTTCTTAACAAAACAAGGGGAAAAAAAACAACCTCAAACATTAAAACCACAATAATAAAAGAGTAGATTTAGCATATTTCAGGAACAGAGAAGAAACTGGGAAAACAAACAAAAACAGGAAATATCATTCAGAATATGTTTTAAATGTTTTGTTTCCCTCTGTACCCTCAATCTGCACCACAACAATCCACACACACAAACACACCTTCCCTGGAGACACTTTAATGGGGATGAGCAGTGAACGGCCAAAAGAAGGGCTAAATAACAAACCAGATTCTTTTGTCTGCGACTCAGACAACAACGTTCAGGAGAGAGTCTGTCATAATAGAGACAGGTAGAGTTTCGCTGGCCCAGAGGAACAAAAAAGAACAGCACAATGAGTCCAAACTGACCTGCTGTTGTCCCTCGCTGCGTAAAAGGAAGATGAAGATTGTCTCCATTGGTGACGTGTCTCTATCTTTTTGATTCATCATCCATCTCTGTCTCTTTGCTGACGGTAAAGTGATCCACCATTGGTGCATAGTTTGGCCTGGGAAGAGAATGAAACGTGGTGACAGTCAGAACAAGGTGGAGAGGCATCTCCCCAGAGTTACTCACAACTGATCCCAGAACCCTCTGATAGGAAAACATGGCAACATTGAGATCATAAAAAAAAAAAGACGATGTCTGAGATTATTATCATTACTGATACTGCATTGTCTAGACCAGTGTTTCCCTAACTTTTTATTTATTTTTTCCTGTGTATCCATGCTTTATAAGTCATGGACCTTAAAGACCAAAATCATTAGACTATGATATACTGTATTTTATTGTTGACCCAATGTTATCTGAACAATAAGTGTTAATCAACTTTGAAACAATTAAAAACAGTAGTTGTACCAGGAAAAAAAAACCTGATAACATGATTTAAGGCCTTAAAAATGTCTTGCAATTCATCTGATGGTCGCAATCGAGTCTTAAATGGGACGTCAAACTCATGATTATTGGGGGCTACATCACAAAGTCCTCTGCCTGTGGACCTTGAGTTTGACATGTGAAAAAAAATATCCTTATGAATTTCACAATGGTATTTCTTACAGTATATTCAAAGTAAACATTAGGTTACATGGCATGGGAAGCAAAACATTCCTTACAAGGTTGATTATTCCTCTGACAAAATTAAATTAAAAATTTAATTACTTTTGGAACTGAACACGAAACACTTGCGTACAGGAAAGAAGTTTTCTTAAACACAAAGAACACTCCTACAATGTAAGATTTAGAGGCAGAAATATAGTGTTAAGTGCTGTGAACTCATTTTCAGGTTAAAACTTTAACAGTGTTATAGTTAAATGTTTTCCGTTTAGACCAGTGTTCCCCAACCTTTTTTGCGCCATGGACCGGTTAAATGTCTCGTACTATTTTCACGAAATCAGTCATTAAATTTTGGCAGATAAATACCTCGTAATAAAATCAAATTTCCGGTGTGAAATATTTTCCTACATATAAAATCTTCCTACCCAAATTAAATGGGAACATATACAAGGATTTCTCAAGTGCACACAACCTATAACTTTCTGCTACCAGACAGGTATAAAAAGTTTTAATTTTGTATCAATGACTCTGTGTCATTTTGAGTTTATTGTTATTGTCTTCACTGAGAAAATATTTCCTAATTAAATATAGTTGCATTATTGATGATGGAATCCTAGCCATTCTATTGGTCAGTTCTTTTGTTGATGGGTATGGATCAAGTGGAAGTAATAGCCACATGGGGCCAAAAGGAAACATATCTCTGTGGCCTGGCACCAATTCACCTACGGACTGGTACTGGTCCCCGGCCCAGTGGTTGGGGACCACTATATTAGACAATTCATAAATTTAAATTTTCCATCTAGTGAAACATATGTTAGATTTCAAAGTAGTACAATTAGTATGACTCAAATTTTAAATGAAGTGAAACAGTAACTGATCCAGTAAAAATGACTGAACTCCTGGAAAACATGATGCAAGACGACCCCCCAAAAAATCTCTTGCGACCCACCTAAAGGTTGTGACCCAGTGTTTGGTCTAGAGCTATCAAATCTTATCACTGGAAGCCACATCTGCAATTACCTTTAGAATACCTGTTGTCTTAAAACAAGTTTTCTGAAACTGGTAGTTATGTATAGACGTTACTATTCTGTGTAACAAAAAATAATTTATTCATTCATTTTAGATTAATGCTTTTTATGCTCCCGCAGACCACTTAAAATGACTTGGCGAGCCACATTTTGCCCGTGGGCTTTGAGTTTAACACATGCCATAAAAATATTATAAAACATAGGGATTCAATGAGTGCAAAAGCATTAATCACAACATTCTCTTATGCTAAACATTAGATAACGTTGCATGTAAAAACTAAATATTTTTACAGGCTGAAATTATACCCGTGACGAAAATTACTTTAAAAAAATTCACAAAAAAAAAAAAAAAGTTTACAGTTTTGAAATAGAAATGCATTTTCTTCAACACAAAGACAAACTCTGTCCCTAATAATGATGAGAATAAGCACTTCACAAACCATTAACTAAGAAACTCCAAGGACATAAAGGTCTGTGGACTCATTTTAGGGTAAAGGACTGTGATCTCACAATGTGAGGCAACCTAAAAAAAACTATTGCAACTCGTGTATTTAATGAGATTAGATTTTTGTAAAATTAAATGTTGTGTCTTTCGTCGCTTTGTATTTTAAGGTAATGTTTCTAAGTTCCTGTGGACCACATAAAATAAGTGGGCGGGCCTCATTTGGCCTTGAGTTTGACATGTCTAAAAAATATCCTTATGCGTCTCACTGAGAACATGGTGTTTTTTAAGGTAAAAATTAGATTGTGTTGGATGGAAAACAACAAATTTCTTTACAAGCTTATACAATAAACCTCAAACAGAATTAATAAAAGTCTTAGTGTTGTTGTTTTCTCCAACACGAACATTGTCCCTAATGTAAGATATAGACGTAAGAATACAATGTAAAGTGCTTAACCCTATGTTAACGGTAAATGTTTACAAAAAGCCAATGTAAATAAGAGACTTCACTTGATGGGTTCAAAATGTCACCTTCTAACTCACAGGTGTCAAACTCTGGCCCGCGGGCCAAATCTGGCCCACATTGTAATTATTTTTGGCCCGCAAGATAAAATCAAATCTGGACTAGAGTTGGCCCACCAATATGAAGCCCTTACATACTGTTAATCTTTATATTAATAATGGATGTTTTTTGTTATAGCAAATACATTTCGTTCTTTATAGATAGGTTTACTCTAAAATCTATCTGCAAGGAGGAGGAGGAGACAGAATAAAAAACAAAAATCAATGATGTATGAATTACTTCTATTTTAACTTTTTATGTGTTAATACCTTTGGCTGTTTCAGAAAAATACACATTTATAGTTATTTTCTCAAGATATTGAGTTTAGCTCGTGACTCCATGCTAGTTTTTAATTCTGGCCCGCTGTAAGGTTGAGTTTGTCACCCCTGTTCTAACTAATACATGTATATTGTCATTGATTTCCCCATGTTATGTGCATATGTACGTTAACAGTACCGGTTTCTCTTCTTCCATGTTTGCCTTACATACTGAATCAACTGACTCGTTCGAGAGACTCTCAGTCTTCACGATCCAAAACCCTTGAAGCTCTTTCTGTGACTAGAACTGTTGAAATGAGTTTCAATCGGAACGTACTGAAACTGTGGAGTCTTGTTGTTTCGGACATTCGGTTGTTTTCTTTCGTCTGTCAGTTGCAGCCCTGTGGCTTAACGTACGCACTGTACATCACAACATTTCACCCACTGTGCTTGACTACGTGATGCTGTTCTCACTGGAGGGCAAATGCAGAGATGGAAGAATTCTGTAAACTTTGTTCTGGGAGCAAATCTCTATGTTAACACTATATCACATGTTAAAGCGTCATAAAACTCTATGAAAAAACCCTCATAAGAATGTACTGTATATAATATAATTATCAAAATGATATGAATAATAAAACAAAATAATGGTATACACTGTCTTTCGGGAACTATATTTTAACCCTCAGGATATACTGGATGGTAATAAAAGAAATTAATTACAGAATAATCCTGTTTGACTTCAGTTTGATTAATGTACGATGAAGGAACTGGCGCCTGTAGATTTTTTATGAGTTAATGATTATCCAGGGTTTACATTGTGAATGAAGCCTGTTGAACTTAATACTTTTGAAGAGTCACAATTTATTTTTTTTCTTGAAACACACTTTAAAAGTTAAGGCTTTTGAACCCCAGCAGACCAGATAACATAAGTGCCAGTTTGCTCTGGCAATATAACGTTTAATGAAGCAAGTGAGTTCTCAGCAGAGATAACAAAGATCTGTAGAAGGTTTTTTTGAAGAGGATGAAACCTGTTCTGTTTCCTGTTCATCTCCAATAATCCCATGATTGTACCTAAAAGCATGTAACCAGTGCATTCTCAAATGAATCATCTCTTCAATCCATGTCACCTGAAAAAAGGTCTACACTCAACGCAGATTAAATCTTTACCAAACACTACCGCTGGTACTGCACGCAACTTTTGGAAATGAAGCTTTGTTTGCCTCTTCATTTGTCCATTAAATAAGGCATTTTACCAGTTACACGACCAAGGCCACAATGGCCCGCAGACATATGACCTCTTTAAATACTCCAAGCTTTACATTGACATAAAATATTAAGTGTTGCCAAACTGCCAGCTTTGAAGAGTAATCCCTGTTCCCCAGAGAGGGCCGGCCAGTGAAACCGGATAGGGTTTTTAAGTCGTAATAAGCTCTAAATTGAGTGGAAACACAAACACACACACACACACACACACACACACACACACACACACACACACACACACAGACAGACACACACAAGCGGTCAACATACTAGGTTTGGACGTCTGCTCCAAACCGGATCAGGGCTAATGAAGATCTACGAAGTGCGGTGACACCGTTTTGACAGATTGCTTTATTGCGTTTTATAGTCAGAATCCGGTAAAGCTGCTAAATTTACTCCATTCCTGACAGTTTTTGGTAATGACCATTAGATTGCGTCTTAATGTGTTTTAAATATGAACTAATTTAATCATTATTCAGCGAGTCTTTCATTTAAAGGCTAATAAAACATGCCTGAAAGATGGTAAGAACCATAGGATATTAGTATTAACTCCCGATGATAGATAATACTAATATCAAATATAATTACTCAATGCAAAAATCCTTGATGAGAAGGAACCAACCAGGCATCTCAGCAGCTTATATACTTTTTTTTTTTTTTTTTACTTCTTCCTTAAGATCATTTTTGGTCACGGACACTGCCATAGCATTGGTCTGAATATAAATCTCCAATTTTGGTGTTGAATTAGCTTTTCAAAATACTTGGAATTGTCGGAATTGTTAGTTCAGAGCAGTGGAGACTATAGAAGAGAGGAGAAGAATAGCAGGATAGAATAACCGGAGAAAAGAGTCAGGAGTGATTTGTGACAGAAGAGAGTCAGCTAAGGTGAAGGCTAAGGTTTACAGGACTGTTGTGAGACCAGCAATGATGGATGGATTAGAGACACTAGGAATAGGTAGAAGACAGGAGACAGAGCTGGAGGTTGAGGAGTTTAAGATGCTGAGATTCTCTTGAGGAGAGACAAGGATGGACAGGATCAGGAATGAGGTGATTGGAGGGACAACAAAGACAGGAAGGTTTGGAGAAAAGGTTAGAAAAGCCAGATTGAGATGGTTTGGACATGTTCAGAGAAGGGACAGTGGTTATATTGGCAGAAGAATGTTCTTAGAGATGGAGCTACCAGGTAGGAGACAAAGAGGAGATTGATGGATGCAGTGAGGGAGGACATGGAGGTTGGAGTTAGAGTAGAAGATACAGAGACCAAGGGGAGATATATAATTATGATTCACCCCTGAAAAAGGAACAAGCTGAAAGGAAAAGAATAAGAATCCATTTTGCATTTTGTATCAAATCGTAAACACGTTTAAAAAAGCTGATTAAAAAAAATCAATACTGATAAAAAGTGGCCTGAAAAAAAATTATTAAATATCATCAGCCTAATAATATAGTTAAGTTATATTGGACGTTTTTGAAAAGTTTTGACAACAATGCTATTAATTTGCTTTTTTTTTTTTTAACAAAATCAGAGTGGAAAATTCAGAAAACACAGTTGTGTTTAGGGCTGCGTGTTATTTTTGGATACAGCCCATGTATAATTAAATGAGTGTTTCTACTTAAAAAGTACAAACACACACACACACACACATTCTCTGAAGCAGACTCCAGCATGGCTGTCTGGCATTCCTCTCCTTTGACACTTGACAGCTCTAAGTCGACACAAAGTGTGGATTTCACTGGTGCCGTGTCAGTTACATGTAATCGACATCCTGTTTCTTGTCAGGCTCTGTTCTCCTTCCACACTTTTCTCTCAACTCACTCACACACTAACAACAGAGGTGAGAATGAAGCCATCGTTAAAATGAACATTTTTCTCATCAACTCCCATTGCTCGAAGAGACAACAACTATTGTTTTGCTGTGCACTGTTTTACTGTATTTATTGTATTTATATTTATCAATAACAAAAATAAATCAGAACACATATGTACATATATTCGAATATAATTCAATTAATAATACATATAATACATAGTAGTTCATTACATTCCTATACTACACGTATTATTATTGCACATACTTAATTTTGACGATATTGCCAATTTCCCAATACCAAATGCCAGCACCAATGCCTTTTTATGTAACCATCTAACCCTGTAACTGAGGTCAATATCTTACACAATTTGGCAAAAACACAAGATTTTTATTAATGTAGGAAAAACTCATCACAATCTTACATCCATTCAACATCTGTACATATTCATATTGTTTATGTATATATGTACAGTGCAGGCCAAAGGTTAAGGCACCCTTCTTTTTTATGTGTTTCCTTTATTTTCATTACTATTTACATTGTAGATTCTCACAGAAGTCAAAACTTTTTGATGGAGCTGGAACCCGCTTTCTAGTGTTTTTTTTCTAGTGAGCATAAAGACTGGAAAACTATTTTAGGTGACAGCGTCTTGAAGCTCACCAAGGGAATACCAAGAGTGTGCAGAAAAAGTAGTCATAAAGTAGCAAAAAGTGGCTACTAAGAACTAGAATAAGTTAAATACATATTTTTCAATTATTTCACATTTTTGTCAAGTATATCATCTGAAGTATTCATGATCAGCATTATCCATCTCCACCTGTTCTCTGTATCTTCTGCTCTGACTCCATCTTCCTGCATGTCCTCCCTCACTGCATTCATCTTTATCTCCTACCTGGTAGCTCCATCTCTAGGATCATTCTGCTACCAATGTATCCACCGTCCCTTGCTGTCAATAAAACCAAGCAAAATGCCCAGAAATCAGCTCTGAAATTAAACTTAATTAGGAGCCTTTTTTGTTGTTATTTGTCCAGATTAATGTAGGTTAATTGGAAGCAGACTTTTAAATAGACAAGAAATTAATGAAAGAGTGGTCTAATCATTTTTTCCATGACTGTACATGTAAACACGTGGCACCCATCATCAAAATGAACAATTTACTCATCTACTCTCACTATTTTACGATATTGATTAGAATTATTATTTACATAAATAAATATAGATATGATAAATAAATGTAAATATATATTACAAGTATATAAATATACGTGTTGAAAAAATATATATATAAAGTAAGTTTTGTGGCTGGGTTCGGTGCTATGCTCATTCGAACCTGGAACCTCCAGTTCCTTAACCAAAAGGCCACCACTGCCGTGTATATATTTTGATATTATATATACAGTATATATATATATAAATATATATATATATATTAAACAATTTTTCCTATTAAACAATTTAATTAATGACAACCTACGTACAGTGATATAAATACACAATACAATACAAGGGTCTTCTTCTCCTTTCGGCTTGACCCTATTTCAGGGGTTGCCACAATGAGTCAACAATTTCCATTTCCCCTGTCCTCTGTATCCTCAACTCTAACTCCAACTACCTCCGTGTCTTCTCTCACTGCGTCCACCAATCTCCTCTTTGTCTCCTTTCTGGTAGCTCCATCTCTAGGATCATTCTTCTACCAATATAACCATTGTCCCTCCTCTGAACATGTCCGAACCATCTATAGATAGCATTGGATTTCCTTGCGCCCCATCAGGTAATCAGGAGGCAACTAGTGATTTCGCTGGGCAATATATCAGTTGAAACGGTCGTCACATTTACAGTTGGCCTGTGAGGACAAAAGAGTTGGACCAAAAAAGACAATTATGGCGATACAGTACAAAGGCCATCTAATGATGAGGAATTTGTCGCGTCAGACAGATGTCAGGCCTGAGTAATGACAGGGACCACTCTTCGTGTTTCTCACATGCTTGCTCTTCACAGTGGTTACTGGCCTCAGGTGTCATCCTCCCTAATGACATCATAGCTCTTCATGTTTCTACTGATTCATCTTAATCCTAAATAGTTGCGTGTGCTTTGATTTTTAACAACCAGGCCTGTCTGTTCAGCAGGAAGTCCGAAAACCGGTTCAGGTGACGACATTCGGGTGAAAAATGAAGCCGAGCTGAGATTATGAGAAGAAGTGATGATTATAATTAACATGTCCAGATGAGACAGTGTGTGAACTGCTGTCTGCGTTCTCACAACGGAAGGACATATTAGAGCTTTGGTAAAAGAAGATATAAAAACATATAACTTTGATCCATTTATCTTCCTTTCTGTTGTACTGCCTACAATATATCAATGTCATGATTAACTCTGACAGAGGTAATATTATATTGAACAATTATCCGAACAAGTCCGTGCTGTTCTTGATCTTTTGCAAGAATAGTGTAATTGCTCAGGTGAACATCATTATGAAGGAGAAGAATTATAGAGGTCCCGGTTTGGAAGTTGGATAAAGTAAAGGAAAGAGGAAAAAAAAAAAAACTAAACAGCTGAGCTATTAACTAACCGCTGATAAATGTTAGGGTGAGCCTCAGGTATTTTTGCACTTCACAGCCTTAAATAAAAAAAGGCAATTATGTTCCGTGCTGGGTCATCACTGATCACGGAGCTTTAAATTGTAGGGATTACATCTGGAAAGGTGCAGTTTGATCAGAAGCAGAGATATTATTCAGATTGTCAAAATTACAGCTGAAAATATTTCTGTTTTTTTAAGCTTTTTCTCAATTATAAGAGAGTTGTTAACCTGAAAAAAAAAAAAAAAAAAAAAAGATCGACATGGATGTGAGGACTTTTTCTCTGGGGTATGGATATAAAAAGAAGTCTGGCTGCTACGATACCTGGTTAAAAATAAAAAGAAAACTTTTCATCCTGTGCTGACATGAATTAATGAATTTCCAGACTGTAACCTCTTAATCTCAACAACTCATTTAACCAAAGCGAGGAGAAGATAAGAGAGAGGACTGAAGAGGTGTGAGAGCTCACGGGCAGAGGAACGTCCCCTTTCCATTAACAAGCATTAGCTCTGACCTTGTTAAAAGAGAAACATTCCCCGTTGTCACCATGATGTCTACAGGGGGTGGAGAGTCAAGTAAGGCCCAATTATCAGCCTTTTCTGCTGAATTATAGCCTGTCAAGTACTGGAACCTATGTATTTTTCTTACTGTTACCGATTACATGAAAAAAAAAAAAAGAAAGAAGTCGACCATGATTACAAGGCTTCTCTCTTGTGGAGAGAGTTTTAAAGCGCAAATGAGTAAAACACTTTGTCTTGAATTGAGGAATAATGAGTCAACTTTAACAATAGATTCAGGCAGGGGTTTGAAAGATATGTTTAAAATTGAACAAATATGAAAAGATCACAGTGGTGAAAATTGTCAAGTTTGGTGGTTGAAAAAATAAACAGTGAAAAAAAAAACTGTGGCTCCAGACCAAGAACACTCGTAGGTGTCAGAGTTATTTGGGAGACTTCTGGTGTCAAGCATGGGTAAGCATGTTCCCGGACCCTTAAATCACCTGAGCAGTGGTGTAATTACGGCTCTTCGGGACACCACGCAACCCTCTAATACCCAGGGGGCTCTGCCGCGGCGCCACTTGTTGCGCAAGTAGTCACGGAGAGGAAGCAGTAGGGAGGGAGACACTGAGAAAGGCGGGGGAAGGCAGCGCAGGGCGGAGGAGTGCTGAAGTGCCCTTTGGCAATTTGGAGGTTAATCTTCTAAATGTTGCTTGACAAAGCAATATTGCTGAGTGAGTGTGCATGTGTTTGTGTGTGTGTGTGTGTGTGTGTGTGTGTGAAAAAGAAGTGAGGGGTGGGGACTGTGGTTGTGGGGAGAGGGGTTTGGAGTGGCAGGGCAAATGAGAGGGAGAAAAACAAAAATGAGAGAGGTTTCCCACTTCAGACGATTCAGACTTTATTGTTTGTTCTACCAAAACATATGTGAAGGAGTCTACCACACACAATAGCTACCTTCTTTAAGGTCAATATATCTGAGGTGATGCTTACTTTTTTTTTTTTTTTTACAAATCTATTTGTGTTGCAAGGAAAACACGTCTCTAAAAACAGATCTAGATTAATTGAAAAAAATAAGAAAAATAGGAAAACTCCTTGTCATTGCTTCTCCTTGCCTCTGCATTCAACCCATCACCAAAGTGAACAATGGGAAGATTTTAGCGCCACGTTAGCTGTGGGTGAGGACTGGTCCGTGCACCTCAGTAGTACCTTAGGTGGTGGATTTAAAAGATCCCAGATCCTAGTCCGATTCCTTAACCACTAGGCCTCCCCTACCCAAATAGTACTAAACATATCTGGAAAATTGGACTTGCACTCAGAGATAATATGGCAAAAGAAGTATGAATTTAATTCTGACCAGGAACTGAACACTTTCCCACCATAAAAAAAAAAATAAATAAATAAATAAAAAAAAGAAGAAGTAATATTTATTGTTACAATTTAACATTTCCAAGGAGATGGAAGAAAGACAAATCATTGGTGGCTGATGAGACCGCTGGCTCAAAACAACCTTAAACACGCCCCTTACAGATTTTGACCAGTCACACTGTGGTAAACAATCCAAAGTTTGTGCTTAGATGATTCATCAAAAATATACTGCAAAAACCAGGATGGAAAAAAAAAAAAAATACATTACGCCTGTTTATTGCGTTCCAGATCAGCACTGAGTTTATCGGAAAGTAGCTTAATTACTTACAAAATATCATGTAATACTTTATGTACCAGCTAACTACAACGTAAGCCATGATTGGCCATCAAGAGACACCGCAAAGTCCTTTTGAAAATGTATGTTGCTCTGACCTCTGGTTACTAAACCATCTCCACTTCATAAAAAAGCATTTGTTACGGTGATCTTCCAGAAAAAAGTTAATTGGAAAATTCCCTTCCAGTTATTGGGGGCAAGTGATTTTATGTAGAATTATATTCTCTGGGGCGTGTTAGGATTTGGGTGACAAGGTCGACTTGTGACTGGATTAGACCAATAGGGTTGGAACAGGAAATTAAAATGGCAGTCTGCCGAGGTGCGTTAAAGCAGTACTGTAGCAGAGGAAAACTCACCGTGAATCGGTAGAAATGCAAAATCCTCGGGACATAAACAGTGCTATAGGCACGCGCTGCCTGGACGTGGGGTGGAAAAGATTCCTGAGAACGCTGTTTTCCCTCCCACATGCTGCGAGCTATCTTATTAACAAGAGCACATTTGCAAAAATGATGGCCTATGTAGAATACAGGTCCAAAAAAGTTGATAAAAAATTGAGTTGGTTTTATATTCATCCATCTATCCATCTTTATCTACTGATTCATTACCAGGACTCAAGGGCAGCAATCTCCACCACTAACACCTAACACCACTAACACCTCAACCGTTTTTTTTTTGCACCACAGACCGGATAAATGTCTTGTACTATTTTCACGGACCGGTAGTTAAGTTGTAGCAGATAAATACCCTTTGATAAAACATTATTTCCGGTGTTGTGAAATATTGTCCTACCTATAAAATCTTCCTACCCGAATTAACTATACATAGGCAACAAGGATTTCTCAAGTGCACGCAGCCTATAACTTTCTGCAACGAGACCGGTATAAAAAGTTCTTGTATCAATGACTTTGCATCATTTTGAGTTTATTGTTGTTGTCTTGACTGAGAAAATATTTCCTGATCAAATATAGTTGCATTATTGATGATGGAATCCTAGCCATTCTATTGGTCAGTTCTTTTGTTGATATGGGTATGGATCAAGTGGAAGTAATAGCCAGATGGGGCCAAAAGGAAACATTATTTCTCTGCGGCCCAGCACCAATTCACCCACAGATTGGTACCTGTCGCCGCCCCAGTGGTTGGGGACCAATGCCCTAAATCACATTGCTCAATACTGTCAACATTCCTGTGGGTGGTGAGCCCACTGGAAGTTTTGTAGGTCTGGACAGTGTAGAGCACCTAAGTATCAACCTGGGCAGCTGGTGGATTAGAACCTAAAGACTTGTGGAACCCAAGTCTGCTTCCTCAACCGCTGTGTTTTGCGTTTATCATGACAAATGGAACAATCTCTTCTTCTGGGTCAGAAAAGTTATCGACAGTTCTGGCGAAAGAAAGTTTGGCCTAAATAATAGCTGAAGCGCTATTGGATGACATGTCAACGGTTAATAACCCCATACAGAGGGAATAATAACAACCAATATTGCAGCAGTCAAATACACATTGGAATAATTTCACATTGTCTTTGTATGCTCATTAGACTCGCGTGGCTTCAAATGACTCTACAACGATAATCAGGATCCTGTGCTGTTTTGCTACCTTTAAATCTGAAGATAAGAAACTGCGTGAGGACCCATTCGCAGCCACTGCAGTGGTTTTAATTAACTTTAATGATTTATGGGCTTCATATAAGCAATGTTATCAGTTTGTGCCTGCAGAGAAAATACATGATGTTTGCAGTTCTAACAAAGTCAGTGGAGCCCAGACATGACGTTTGGCACATTCTGCAGTAATTTATCTGTCCTTCATCGGCGTCTGTGCAAGCATGGATGTTGAGTGCAGGCATTAGAGGAATTGAACATCAAACCGACTGTGACGGGAACAATTCTGAGGAATTTAATCAGCCTCCTGATATAAATGTTTTTTTTCTTTGTTTTCAAAGTGGAGGTTAAAACCGAAATGATGCGCGCAGTAATTCAGATGAATGCAAACAATAAGTTGTCAACATGATATATACATACATTGATATGCATGTAATGTCGTCATTACCATACGAAAGCATTACTTTACTAATCAGTGATTTAAAGAATCTTTTCTTCCTTACACAGAGATGAAGGCCGTGACTGTCCCTTATAGAGTTAGTTCTGAAACAAGAAAAAAAAAAAAAATAAAAAAATTAAAAAAAAAACTTCTGGCGCCTGACGATTCAGTCGAGACAAATTACACACCCATCTTCATGCTTTGGACACTAATAATCAATCTGTTTCATATCAATTTCCCATTGTTTGACGCTTTTGATTGATGCAGAAAGAAATAACTATATATATTTTTTTGTCATTGTGACGTCGTGTTTCACACCACAGCGCACAACAAAATTTGGCCTCTGCATTTAACCCGTCTTCAAAGTGAGCAGTGGGCAACTATTGAGCGCCCAGGGAGCATGTAGGGACGATACCAAGCTCAGGGTAACTTCAAACTGGGGACCTTGCGGACCCAAGTCGGCTTCCTTAACCACTAGGCCACTGAAGTATTAGTAGTAGTCTTGGATACTGTCAGAGACGTGTTGTTAGACGTCTTTCCACCCATCTCCGTCCACTCCATAACCATGTTGCGCAGTAGTAGTCTTTACACCCAAGTCACCTTACACGTCCCAACCCCTCATCCTGCAGACCGCCCACAGCCAACTGCTTTGACCAGGAGTCAATTCTATTGCATTATTTTCTGGACTATGAGTCAAACTGGCATATAAGCACCAGTGCCCTCTAGAGGTGCTCAGTGTCAAAATAACAAAAAAGACATTACATAATTTAATATATTAATTGAACCTGAGTTTACAAGGATTACAAAAGACTTATAGTTTGGAAAATAAATGAAATCTGAGTATTTCAACACACAATTCGATTGTAAAATTTTCAATAGCCTACATAGCCTCACCATGCACCCTTCTAGTTCAATTTACAGATTAGTTTATGTTCCTATAACATCGGACTCTGAAGGAATCTGTGCGGTGCCTGACATGATCCCCACACATCGCAAAGTCATTGTTTTCTCTACGTCTGAATGCAGTGTTTATGTTTATTTTCATGAATGTTACACTATCTCACGTAAATATTGCATCACAATCCATGCATATCCACTTCCTCCCAAAACTCTGCATTCTGCACTTAGGTACTCAGTAGTTATGTAACACTACAACCTGCTGCAGGACCCGTGGAGCCTCTTTCCCTAATCCTGACACCAAACAAACAGCTGGACAAAACAGAGTCGATAAACACAATACTTTGACCACTGGCCATAAACAGCAGATTGTTGTGGACCAGTTTTTTTTTTTTTTTTTTTTTTTCTGTTCAGCCCAAGCATCAAATGAAACAACCGCAAAGACAAATTCTACAAGGCAGCCGAGCGGCACAAAAGCAAACACAAGAGTGTGTGGTCAGATTTTATTTCATTTATTTAACTTCCTCTACTATTTTCTTCTGTTCCAGCCGTCGGTACACTCAGATTTGACAGGACTCCCAGTAGTTTGTTGAGGTAATTACCTGTAGACATGGTCCAGAACAAAGCAACCAGGGAGGGTCTCCAAATAAGCCGTCTAGACTCTGTGTCTGGCTCTCTCTTTCTCCCCATGTCATTTATTGTTTGACCTGCTGACTGACCTGATGAGGAGCCAACCTTTAACTTGAAAGAATTGACAGTTGACACCGGTTGTCTGTAGTTCATTACCTGTCATTTGTCCTTCAACCAGGATGAAAAATGGAGTCGCCTTGTACCACTTTTAGATACTTTCTTCCCTCTGCTATTCTAACAATTTTCAATGTGGAAGCATAGCGTATCCATGTTTTTTTTCAGTGGCAGACAAACAACAGGGCAGCACTGCAAAGAGACAGTTTGTCTGTCCCGCTGTAATGGCTCTTCTTTGAAGTGGTGAAGATAGTGCTTGTAATCAGCTTAATTGATTGTAACAAGGCTCCAGCAGCACCGAGTAAGACAGAGCTCTGTGGGGTGGTTTAAGGGAATCAGTTGTGTTTGTGTGGAGCAGTAATTCAACATAATGACGGCCATTACTCCAAAGGCAAATAATGTCACTCACTCACAAACTCCGGATCAAGCTGGCAGATGTTGTCACTGTACTAAAACATAGCCACAGGGGAAATAACAAGCAAATGAGCTGTAAGTAAGTTCCTCTGAGAACTGTCGAGTTCAGAGTGATTGTTGTTCAATTAGCTCAGGAAAAATATACACACAAACCTTTGTGTTAAAAGTGCAGATAACAACGTGTTTAGTTAAATTATTTTTTTGTAAAACAAACATTGACAAATCTGCTACTGCAAAGCAATGTTGTAAAACACGGGTACCAAACCCCTGGTCTAAGGCTCAGAAAGAGTCCATTCCTTTTTGGTAACAGGCTGCAGTGGGACATAGTGGAAAAAAAAATATTGTAATTTTACTTAATTACATCACAAAGTCCTAAAACTAGCACTAGCAATAGGCAGAAGACAGGAGGCAGAGCTGGAGGGGTTAAAGATGCTGAGCTTCTCTGTAGGAGAGACAAAGATGGACAGGATCAGGAATGAGGTGATTAGAGGGACAACACAGACAGAAAGGTTTGTAGAAAAAGCCAGATTGAGATGTTTTGGACATGTTCAGAGGAGAGACAGTGGATACATTAGTGGAAGAATGATCCTAGAGATGGAGCTACCAGGTAGGAGACAAAGAGGACATTGATGGATGCAGTGAAGGAGGACATGGATGTGGTTGGAGTTAGAGTTGTGGATACAGAGGACAGGAGGAGATGGGTATTGTTGACTCGCTGTTGTAACCCGAGAAAAAGGGACAAGCTGAAAGGATAAGATGAAATCATTAAATTATTGTCTGTATGAGACAGAACTAAAATAGTGTGAGATAAATGAGAATAAAACACTAAAAAACTGCCCCCCACCCTTAACTAATTTATTATTTACACTAGCTGTGAAGCAGCTCCCTCTGCCTTTTACTCCCTTTCCTGTGTTGCAGCCATAAAAGGGAGGCAGATAAATTGGACTGGCATCGCGGTAATTGGCGTCCAGCCGGGGAGTCTCACTGCACGGCCCTGTTGCTCGATTTCAAAGGGCACATGATGAGGCTGGCAACCTTTGACCATGTCATCATAGTGGGGTCAATGCAAAAGACCCCCATTCTCACAGGGCTGGAGCAAAGATCAGAGGGCTTCTGTGCTGGTGGTGTGCGCTCCTGATTTGCAGCCGCAGCCTCGTCCTGTCCCCGGCCCTTCTTGGACGGCGTCTTCCTCTCATTAAACAGCAGCAAATCGGATCTGCTGCATCACATGCACACAGACGCAGATGGGTTGCATTTTTCCCTAATTAGGCAAAGACAATCTGGATAGAGGCTGGTATTGTTTTTCGTTGTCTCTAATCTGACACCTACGAGTATGCAACCTTTCACGCACTTAACCCTAACCCGACGACTTAAACGATCTGATGCTAAATTAGTCATTCAGACCAGAGGTTATTCAGTCAGCGCTGAGCCAACCCCAAAGCCCACTTAAAAACACACCAGTCAACTAACTAGTGAGTCAGTGAGGCAGCCTGCTGACCTTTAAAAGCATAATGACCAGCTTTGAAGTTCCTCTTCCTTGTTTTTGGCAGAGTAGCTGATTTGTTTATTCAGTTAAGTGCTTTGTTCTTTATGACTCTATAAAAGAAGCCCCCGCTACACACACACAAAAAAAAAAAAAACAGCCAAGCTGCACATGCTTATTCCACCCCAGGGTAGTTTGACTAAAACATGGTATTTGGTGAAGACAAGTGGACCTTTAATCATGCCCTGTGAACCTTGAAGGTTTTCAAGGATATATATTAAAGCAGAGGATGGAGGACATAAACAACCACGATGAAAGAATTCCATGTTTTTCCACAGAGGGACATTTAATCCAAGACTCAATAACTTTAATTTTCATTTGACTGTTGGAACACACGGAAAAAACTGTTATCTAAAACAATGCAGATCACAAGGTAGAGATTTGGCAGCACAAGAAATAATACTAAGGCTAGTGTTGCATGTTTAGAAAAAAATACTGTAATAATCCAGTATTGAACGTCAAACACAAAGTAAAAGCCTGTCCCCGAAAATTGAATATTTCTCAGTTTGTTTCCAACCTTTAACTTTTTGCCAGTGAAAGTTCCCTTAACTTTCACCTCCACAAACATTTAATATTGTTCCTATTATTATTAAAATGCCAAACACATGCATAGACAGAGATAGAAATTGTTAATCCCGCGGAAAATTTTACAAACTCATGGACACACAGGAGTCTTTCCACCAGAATCTCATTATATTTTGGATTTCTCAATAAGCAACATATTGAAAGGCATACTTGACATTAAAATTTTCCACAATGATACTTATAAAAACTATTGATTTTTATAAATGATTTCGTTTTTAATTTTTTTATATATTTTTTCAGCAGTATCTTTGATCTTTCCTTAATTAATATTAATTTTGCTTTTTTTGCATTTATGTGTTTTTTTGTAATTTTTTTGTATTTTATCAAAAAAAAAAAGTTTTTTAATATGTTTCCTAGCCTTTGGTTGGTTGTGAATTGTGTGTCATTTACATTAGTTTTTCCCCTTGTTTATATATAAAATACTGAAAGTAAATCAACAATGACCTACAGTATGTATGATTTAATGCGTCACATATTTTAGTATATATTGAATTGTCACTGGAATCTTGCACTTAAATCCAAAAATGTGGTTCACTTGTCTTGGAAAATAATAATAAAGGTACATTTTATGTCAAAACAGCTACATAATGTTTTCTTTTACTGTCTCACAGCCTCACTATATTTGTATGATTTGTGTTGGTCGCCACTTTTCAGAGTCATAAATCCAGAAACGTTTGACCGAAGAAGACACAATAGTTGGGGAGATTTGTGGTTTTTCTACCATGAAATGTTATTGACTGTAATGGGACAGGAAAAAAAAAAAAACTTCTGAAAGGATTTGTTTTTGTGGTTTATCTTGTTTGTTGTGTGGAAGGTGGATTTCCCCAATCTTTGGAAAAGTTCCCAGAATCCTGTGCATGTTCACACGATCACATGCACTGCACTCACACACAGAAGGACAAGCACATACACACAGTAACCTCGCAGCACCACTTTAAAACAATTATACCATTTTGGTGCTTCTGCATAATAACTTGTCTTTATGTGATTTACACCGGCACCTAGCTGTAAATCCTAACTGTCAGGACTGATTAAGATGCAGTGAGTCAAAGGGAATCTTCACAGTTCGGAGGGGAACAGATGGCTCCAGGCTAATCTTCTTTCCTTAGTGTGGAAGGTCAGACTCTGACACGGAAACTGAAGTCATAAGGCCCGTGATGCACCCTTCGTCACACATGAACGTCTGATGATGCCCCTTGTGTGTGTGTCTGCGTATATGTCATTACAACATGCTATTATTTGCAAAAGCCTAAATATGTATTCAGCGGAACTGGTTGATTTTACAGAGAAAGAAAGAAAAATTCCTTACATTCCCAAAATAAATGTCTATCTTCTTGGGGTGTGCCTCCAGGTACCGTAATTGGATGTCATATTGTGCACATTGCATTGCATTTTTTTAAGTTTATACAATTATTCATTTAGCAAAAGCAAACCCAGGCCTCTCTCAGAAAGGTTGTTGAGTTCAAAGGCTCCAGCATAAGTAGTCCTTCAAGGTTTAGCATCTAAAGACTGACAGCGAACATGTCATTTAGAGTTATAAGTAAATGAAGGGCTGTGATGACAGACGCACCAAATTTTGGGCTGTTGAAAATAAGCCAATAGTGCAATTTTATTTTGTTATCGGCTTAAAGTACTGATAACCTTACAATCACAACAACACGGCAGAAACAGGTTATGGTGATGCAAGCAAAAAAACTAGCAACCAGTGCAGGCTTGTTTAAAAGTGCAGATATATCTGAGTAAACACATAGATAGTAATTTGCAAATTTGTGTAATGCTGAAATTACAAGTGAGGGAGCAACTGCCAAGGATTCCTCCATGTCAGGTCTAAAATTCAAACGCCCAGATTGCTATGCTCAATATTAGAGGAGGTACGAGAGCATGTCTTGGCTGCATGCAGTGCTGCTGCTACATTCACTTCACACCAGCGCACAAACCTTTTGAAAATAACTACCAGCTTTTAGCAGTAGTAAAACAAAATGTGTTAACTAAAGAATCTAGGACCAGGTTTTGCATAATTATGCATATTTCTCAAAGAAGTACGTTTTTAGACAAGTCCGGAGGTAGACATTGGAGTTTATAGCTACGTCAGAAGTGGATGGGCCTTGCCAGGGGTGCTGCAACTTCATTATTTGCGTTTTAAAGAACATGAATCGGATACAGAATTAAGCAGGAGAAATTATCCTAATGGTGTTATACTTTGGGTCATTGGTTTTCAACCAGTGTGCCTAAAGGGGCGTAGCCAGAACCCATAAAATGGGTGGGCCCCGAAAAAATCAGGGGGGCCCAACCCCAAAGTATTATAGCCTAAGTTTGATAATGAACATCATCCCACGTTATGACATGGTCAGCCCTCTCATTGGATGGGGCGGGCCTGACTGACAAGTGGGCGGGCCCAGGCCCACCCGTGACAACTACTATGGTGCCGTGGCACACTGATCGTCAGGTGTGCCATGGGAAATTGTCTAATATCACCTAACCATTAATCATTGTTGTTTAAAGTTAAACTTTGTTGCTCTTCCTTTGGACAGTTTGGTTTGGTTATCTGTTGTCAAGGAATTCTCCGTTCTGGCCAGGTTAAAATCACTGCTTTAGGTCATCAATAATCTTTTATAAAATTGTAGTGACTTCAGTGATTTTACTCAGGTTCATTTTACAGTCACAGCCATAACTGAATGGTTTTAATAATTGGCATTATCATTTTTTTTTTTGGTGTTCCAGTTTCAGACAAGAATTTTTTTTTCTGATGTGGACAAACACATAAATGTAAAAGTGCAGTTGCTGATAAGCCCTTCCAGTTATGTTCTTTAAAAGAACAGCTTGTTACTCAACAGGCGCAACAGCCTTTGACTCGAATTTCGTCTTATACCACACACTGAACCTTGAGAAATAGCTTTTAAAAATGACTGTTGTGTGTATTATGTATCACATTAAAGCTTAGATCAAGTTAAGTGTACTGATCTGATTAGTGAGGATGTCCTACAATATCAGCCGGCAGTTACTAGCATAATTACGTAGGTACGTAAATTGGTAGGTTAGATATCCAAAGGAAGGTTATTGGTTTTACCTATAATGATAATCTGATAACACAGTGCCTGGGTTTTGCCAAATTTGCTTGAGTCACACCTAGGGCTTTTTTGTTTACCTCAATTTTGTGGGAAAACGGCAGCATATATGGCTATCGGTTGATACATGTTTTCGGAAAAATTGTGTTTAGACAATATCGGCAAAAGTTCATTAGTTCGTTAATCAGACATCCCTAATGGTTAGGTATACCTGTACAAGTTATGGAAAGAAACAAGACTAACTATTAGATCTGTTCTGTTACACAACTAATTTTTTATAGCTGAGGAGACATTTTAGTATTTATGCAACATAGTAGAATATGTGCAACCCATCAAGTCATTTATGAGTCCATGGCCTTTTTATTGACAATGACTGCACTAATGCTGTTTGTTTTTCTGGAGCTGGAGTTTTTAACTGAAGTGCACATTGGTGTAAACAGCAATGACTACCACTTAAGCTAATAACACTACTAGCATTAACCTTCCTACTTTTATGTGTATGTACACCACTAACCTTACCTATTAACATCCACTGATCACTGTCCTGGTTGTACATACCTCAACCCCACCCATATTGTTCCTATTGTATTGGCTTTTTTATACTTATTGTATCTAACTCTTGTTGCTGTACTGCTGTTGGAACCGTAATTTCCTGAGGGATCTATCTATCTATCTATCTATCTATCTATGTATCTAAAAGCTCTGCACACTTTCAGTTCACACAGCTGAGTAAATGAGTTGAAAAACATATCTCATCCTTATTTATTTAATTTATAATTGTGTTAATTATTAGGTTACTAGGAGTTTTGCACTCACATGACTGTTTTGTACGTGTAGCTCTGTTCTCCCGCCTGTGTCGCCACCTCAACCGCCTCCCACCCCTTGCATTCACCTCCTCTACTTCCTGCATTTCTTCATTTCAAGCTAAATGACGGAGATTAATGTGTTTTCGCATTACATTATTGAAACAACCACATGAATTGATAACTGCCAGCCTTTGAAGCCGTCCCTCGCAGGCAGAGGGTAATCAGCTGACTGTTCTGTATCAGATCCCAGGGCTGAGTCAGGCGACAGATTGCCTCCTACGCTCATCATTAGCAAAGTGGGCATCAATCTTTCACCTTTACAGTAGTCCTCAGCTCATTCTTTGGCTTCTGAATAGATCTGTCTCCATTGTCAAGAGCTAATTGGCACTGGCGCCACTGTAGCATTCAAGGTAGTCATTTAGGTGCATTACTGTCGGAGGTTTGGAGGGCTTGGCACACTCTGGAGAGAACGAGGGAGGGACGACTCACCGCGTTGAGGTAACTTGGATGGAAATCAAAACAATGTGATTACCTTGATTGTATAAGTTGACAGTTGATATTCACAACAATGTCCCACTGGTCTGGCAAGTTATTAGGATAATGTGACTGAAATTAAGTTCCACGTGATTCTTCCTGACACATGACTGTCTTGACACGTGTGGGTGAGGCCTATTTCCAAGGCAGGAATGAAGGCAAGTTTTAGAAGGCAGGTCCGTTGTGGATTAATTTAATAAAATTATCACAAGGACATTGCAATAAAACATCCTAGGTGTTTTTAACAGCAATACTCAAATTCACTGTGTAACACAACCAATGTTTAGTTGGGATGGATGGATGGATGGATGGATGATAGATGGATAGATGGATAGATAGATAGATGCAACTTCCCTGCAACTACCCTTCAAGACTCATTAGATTGAAGATTTAAAATTTTGCATAGAGTGAGCATTAATACATGCTAGTCTGAATTATAATGAAAAAGGAAAGTGAAATAAGTGAAATAAACCTTTTTTACACACCCATGCAATCGAATAATATGAATGATATTATATTATTAAAATATTTTTAATTAGCAATGATGTAAAATAATAAAGCAAAACTCATTAGTATTTCAACAACAGGCATATTAGCAGCAAGTATAATAGCTTGGCTACAACCTATGCAATATGCAATATATACAAGTGTAAAGCAAAGTTATAATAGCTGGTATTTCTTTGTCTCTGTGCCACCGGTTTGTCTCTTTTATGAGGGTTTTTGAGCAGCTGTTGTAGATATGATGAGCTGGACTGAGCAAATACTCTACAGAAGTTTGTGACATAGGAGAAAATCATTTGTTAATGCAAACTCTGAGTCATCCCATAGTACAACCCTGACATCGCTCCTACCTGTGACTGAGTAAATATCGAGACCAATAAAAGGACATAAATGCATGTGTTACATATATTTACACGCTGTAACAGCAACAACCTGTTGCACTTCTTCATGCCAGACCTTGTACGAAGTCATCATTATAGGTAGTAAAATTTTACCAGCGCGATGCATGAATGAGCGTTTTAATGGGAATGTAAATAGTATGTGAACGCAGCCCAGCCTGTTGATTATCCAGCCAAACATTCCACCACTTCAAAGTTACTGCTCTAATTACAATGCTCTGAGGTGTGCCCAACCCACACAACCAGAGGCTTCTGGAGCTTCACAGTAACACACACACACACACACACAAACACACAGAAACATGCTGAGACAAATTGCTTTTGCTATTATCAGGCTTAGATAATATTATGGAAAGGAGGATGTGGTGGATATTCCTTACTACACCCAGGACAGACAGCCCTCCGACTACCCCTCTATCTCTACATCCTTTCCAGTTTCTATATGCTTCGTTTTTCGTTGCAGGAACAAATCATTCTCTGAAGAGCATTAGCTTTTCCTAACGCGCATACTGCAAATTAAGGGAATTGTGTAATAAAGTAGTAAGTAAGTAATAAATCAAAAATGGTTCTGGATTGTCAATGTAGACCAGGCGTGAGCAAATATTTTGACTCCCACAGGGGGTAATAAAATATGACACACAGAAGGCTGGAGGAGAGAGATTGAGCATTTGTGTGAACAGAGATAAATGATGGGAAATGCAAGCGTTGAAGGGAAAATGCAGAAGGATACTGATTAGAATTATTAGAAAAAAATTAAAGAGATTAAGATTAAAAAGCCCATGTGGCTGCCGAGCCTTAGTTTGCCGCTTGATATAGACCATTATTAAAGTAAACAGTAAGTAGGTTAAACTCCGTAAATGTTGTAGAGATCATTAAATTGTCGCTGTCACAAATAAATCTGTGCTGAACTGTAATTATCAAAAAAAAAAAGTTTAACTTATGTTAAAATGTCATAGCATCTGCACTGGGGATTTTGCTGTTCTTGATTTTGTTGCAGGCTGTAGCTGGCGTTCTTATTGTTTGTGTTCTCCAAATACTACAGAAAAAAAGCCAGTATTTTTTTTTTAAATTTACAATTAGACACGTTTTTATTACCTTTCTGATTGGACCTTTTTTAACAGGTTCCACCGCCTGTTCACTGTCAGATCATCTCTTTAGATTTCTTGTCTGATAGATGGATGTGTAATTGTATCTCTTAAATTCAAAAAGAAAAAAAAAAATTATCCATGTCAGAAAACTGGAAGAGTCACCGTGAAAGAAACAGTGCTTGGAGTGAGGAATAAATGATTGGGAGGTTAATAAGGCAGTGCTACAGAGACAAATTATAAAGGAGGAGATGAAAGACGAAGCAGGGGCGCTGTAACCGTCCTGTGGATAAACAAGAAAACCCATAAAACTATCGGACTTAACAAGGATAAAGAATTGTAAAGGTAATGACAGGAGAGTGTCGAGGAGGAAACCTGCCAAAAATACTTATCAAAGAACAAGTTTAGTAAATAATGACTGACAGGGTTCCTGCAGGGAGAAAGAGAGAGAGGTGGGGATGGTGAGCAGCGTTGTAAAAAAAAAAAAAAAAAAGGAGGAAAGGAGCAACAGTTTCTTCCCTGAGGAGTCGCTCCTTTAATCTGGCCGCCTACTGGCGCCTTCACAGACCTCTCATTGTCTGTGAAATAACTCTACTTTATAAAGTAGAGCAGCACAAGCTGTATCCTGGGAAATGAATTCCAGCTCTCGGCGTGCAGACTAAATTTGATTCAACTTGGGCAGGACGCAAATATATTAAGAATAACTGACAAAATATGTTTATAGGACTTGGAGAGGTAGGAGATAAAATTGGAGAGGTGTCAAAGTTTTATGTAACCCGCCATGAAATTTTACATAAAATGTCTTTCCCTTGGTGAAAAAAATGAAGCCTATTCATTCTATTAAATCTGATCAAAAAAGCAAACTTTTTTTTTTAATGTTGACTTTATTATCATCATATAACTTAGGAAATCTTCAACACAATACAGGTCTTCCATACCTTCACGTTGCACACACACACACAACATTAATGTGGTTAAAAAAAGTTCAGGTTTTGTCTCATCTGTCCAAATTATGAGCTTTCAGTGTGTGTCATTTTTTTTTCCCCCATTCTTCCTCTGCACAAATCTGCCTTGGAGGCAGCCCTTCTGAAGAAGAGCAGCCATTTTGGTCTTCCTGTATCAGTTTTTTTTTTTTTCCTTCAAGCCTCTGGTGAGTGTCTTTTTGGCACTTGGTTCTGAACCGTGTCATCCACCACGGTTTGTAGGTTATTGTTCATACTGTTATAATTGTAATAATGAATAATTAATACTCATTATCCTCTTGGAGTTTTTTTTTTTAATCTTCCACCTTTGAGTTTGCTCACTCAGTAGCTGGTAAATCCCCTTTAAAGTACTTAATAATACTTAATAATACTACTAACTCCAATTTTGTTGACCTCTGCTGTAATGAAGGTACTGAGAATTGCTTTTGTCATGTCTAAACATAGCTCTTTTGATTGGTAATTGCATTTAAGGACCTATTGATCGGAGAGTGCGGCCCTGTCTTAGAGCATTCACCACATCCATAAAAGTCACAATATTTCTTTGGCATGGACGATGTCCGGATTGGGCATCACAAATCACATGCGCATATGCTAGACGAATGATGGCGGGTTTCGTGACTCCCTGGATGTTATCACGCAATATTTGCGCTGATGCTTGGCGCCTCCTATTTTCTTAACAACATCTTTAAATCTTTTTGTCAATTTTCAACTAAAAAGCAGAGAAAGTTTATAAAAGTAAATGTTAACATCTAATATTGGAAGATGAGGAAAATAAGCCTTTATCAATGAGAATTCTTGAAGCCATTAATAAAGGAAGCAGACACGGAAGTTAAGAAGGATCATTAAATGGAGAAATTAAAACATTGAGGATTTCCTTGTAGTCTGACACAGTTATGATCATTCAAGGACAGAGCTGCGAGCAAAAGCCTGGGTTAATTAACTCAGAGGAGCATGACCATGGGAAAATGGAAGTTACACATTCTTTCAACTAAATATATAGTCTCCCATAATCAAAGGAGCGTCTCTTCCAACAAATGGCTCGAGTGTAACCTTCTCCACCGTAAGACAAATGTTTTTTTTTTTTGTTTTTTTTTTATCTGACATATGGTAGCGTGAAATTTCCCATGGAAAAATCCCAATGAGTTACATCAGGAGAATCACAATGAGTTACTTCATGTGTAATGTGCATAGAAAATGGAACTGAATCATAGGATGAGAGATAAATGAGCGGTCCACAGACATGAAGGAAGCCATGTGAATGTCTCATCCAGATTGTGTCTAGGCAGCGAGAGATACAGTAGACAGAGATGAAAACTTTGAGGAAAAGAAAATACGATCTGTTCATTAAGCGTGACACTCGTCTCCACTGAGGACACAACAGTATTGTGAGATATGGTAGAAAAAGGAAATCCCCTGCAAGAGCGCAGTAAACACATGAGACACTAATAAAAAAGGATAGCAAAGGGATCATTGTTTTAATCTGCTGTTATTAACTACAGTGGTTGATTGGTAATTTGTGTGTGCACTTCTGAGGTAAACTGGTACACATTGATGTTTTAAAAATGAATGATTGCAGATAGGTTATTTGGAATAGTTAGATAAAGCACAGAGGCAACAGTGGGAAATACTTGCAATTTATGTAACCTATATTTTATATATTTTAATATGATTAACATATTTGTGTGTGTATATATATATATATATATATATATATATAAATGCCGTTCAGGAAATTAATGTTTGAGTGTATATATGAAAAGTCTGAATATATATACAAAAAGTCTGAATACATATATATGCGAAAAGTATGAATATTTATACGCAATTTGAAGCCTTCTTGACCACACTGCCCCACAGCTGCATAAGAGTTCCCACATGAAATTCGAAATTCTGAAATTGATTGGATAAACCTAATCACCAAAAACGCCCCACAAAATTGGATACGTATGTGTGTGGTTACTAATCAATCCTAAACTGGTGCTAACGGTTTTTAATAATCGTTAGTTAAACTTACAGAAAATACGCTAACAAAGTCGTGTGTAATGAGGGACGTTGCAACAGCAACAACAACAAACGTCAACGGTTTTAAACTGTTCCTGAAGGCAACATCTGCCCACTCGCACACACGATGCTTTGCTGTGATTGGCCAGAGTTCAACGAAGTAAACGTGAGGCGTTCACACACTCCCACAAAGTCTCTACACTTGACAGTTCCACAACATTACGCTCCCTGGAGCGGCTCAAATCCGGCTGCTACCATCCCGGCTCTGAGCGCTCGGAGTTTATATGTGTCTTTTTTTTTCCTTTCTTTTTTTAAATTTTGTTTAAACCTGTGGGAGACATGGCATCTCGAGAGATCTTTCAGGACTCTAATTCATCCAAGGAGGACAGTCACCGTACAGCCTCAGCAGAAGAGACAGAGGAGGAAAAGTCGCCTCCAGCGGTGCGGCGACATCATCCATTCAGCGTGGAAGCGTTAATGTCCGGCAGGAACACGACGGACAGGAGCACCAGAGACTATACAACCGTAAAACCCACGATTTCCCCGCCAGGTTTTAACCCAGAGTATCTGTGCCGGGAGGCAAACAGCTCCCCAGGGGGGAGCAGAAAGAGTTCGCCGCCTGCGCCTTTATCGCCGGTTAAATCTGAGTCGTCGGAGACGGAGGAGTGTTCGCCCTGGGCCGCCAACAGTGGCTTTCCCGCTCAGACCCGTGAGTTAATGACTAATTTATGAAGCATTTAACGTAACACCTAGTTTTTGTAAGTTGTCTGGCGCTAAAGAAGTACAATTTAACAATAGAAACTAAACAAAATTAAAAACAACAGGTTTAATTAACTCCAACCTGAAGAAAACCCTTTACATAATGGGCACCACACGAAAACATAACGAACAATTCACTTTTTATTTTAGGTAAGAGGTCTTTCTGTGGGTTTATGGTTAGAGGAAATTACTAAAATGGGTTTCTACTTGTGCTCACCGCTGGTAGGAGATAAAGTATATTAAAAAAAAAGTTATTTCAGTGAATAAGACCTGTGGTTGCCTTGATAACTTTGGCTTGATAACTTTTTTGGTTCAAAATATGGACCATTAATGATGAGCGAGGCTATTATATGGTAATAAAACAGACACACAAACAAAAATAATCAGATCTTAACTGTTTCGTTCATCAGGTCACGTCAATCCTGGCTGTCAGCTAAGAAAACACAAGACCAACCGGAAACCCCGCACTCCCTTCACCACCTCTCAGCTGCTGGCCTTGGAGAGGAAGTTCCGGCAGAAGCAGTACCTGTCCATCGCAGAGAGGGCAGAGTTTTCATCCTCCCTAACCCTGACAGAGACCCAGGTCAAAATCTGGTTTCAGAATCGACGGGCCAAAGCCAAGAGGCTTCAGGAGGCCGAGTTGGAGAAACTCAAGATGGCCTCCGACGCTAAGACAGTGGCAGTGGCGGCGGCGGCTGCCGCTGGATCACTGCATCCTGGCTTTACATTACCCCTGTCTTTAAGTGCCATGTCAATGTATGGACAGTCTTACTCTGCCTACCATCACCATCACAGATCCATGCTGCCCATCTCACCTCTAGGACTCTATGCTGCCCCCCTAGGCTACAGCATGTACCACCTGTCTTAAGAAAATGACCTTGGAAATATCTTTGACTTCATTTTGGACACAAAGGATGCGCGACTGACATTTAGGAAACAGTGTTCCTTATATTTATGCAGCACAAGAAGAGCTTATTGAACTTTTAGAGCACTTCACATGAAAAACTTTACTCGTATTCCTCACTAGGCAAGGATAATATTTCGGACGGCCCATTTACACAACTTCGACTTAGGAAGGAAGTCGATTCTTTGCCAACAGTTTTTGTTTTACTTTACTTTGTTTACTTCTACGATAATTAATGCTGGTCGAGCACTTGCACTGGGCACAATAACAGAGACAGCAGCTCTTCCTAAAAGCACAATTTTATAAGTCATCCCATACAGTGCCTTGTTTTGGAGAAGGCCTCACTTCTCAGACTTCCACAGGGTTAAATACATGATTGTATCCCAAACTCAGGCTAAAGGAAACATCATTGTAGCATTTATATACTTTTTTTTTCCTACCAAAGTATCTGTGTAAATGTTGTTGATATTTTAGTTTATTTTTACGTTTTATTTGACAACATTTCTCTGCAGTTAGTGCCCAAATTGCACTAAGTTACAACTTAGTACATGTCCATTCCCTCAGCAATAAAACCCTACTGCGTTTTCTGCGTTAACCCCAGACGTCTATAACCCTTTACTTTGAAAACGCTGTAAAAAATGATTGTCTAAAGTTTTGTATTTATAATATAATATGGTACAGAATGTCTGTGCAGGAATTGTATTTATATTCCCCCCTCAGGTCCCTTTGACAGGGCCTACATTGTGCTATGCAGTTTTTCCACCATTTTACCCTTCAAATGTACAAAAAAATGTTTAATTATGTACAAAATAAAGACGCAATATTCAAGACCAAATATTTTTTTTTTTTTTGAATACCATATTCAAAGTAATTTCCTCTGGAGCCGTGTAGCAGTTCCAATGTTTTCATTGTGTTCTTTCCCAGCAGGCTTTCAGTGTCTTAGCCCCCTTATGGGTCTTTGCGGTTTGTGTTTCCCATCATGCAGTGGTCAGTTCAAGGTAATTTTTTAACAAAGTATAAATGGCATCCATAAATTATCCTACTTCAACCACTGTTGCCTATAATACGGAGCAGCAGTCACCGATTCTTTTTGTTATCCTTTTGTAATTATGTGGTTTGTGTTCGCCTGATATAAAAGCAATTTATTATTATTTCTTCATTTTTTCTGTGTAACTAATAATACATTTGCATTTGATAAAAGTGTCATTCCCTTAACTAACTTAATTTTGTTTAATAACAAGTAAACCCAAATATGTTGACTTAAGTTACTAGTTGTTTCCATTTCCCCTCTACATTTCTTTAGAATAATGTTCTTCTTGCCTCATTACATGTGAAAATTTATGGCCTCACCTATGTGTCTGTTTAAAGAGAGCCACAGGGTGAGTTTAGTGGCATTCCGGGAGGTTTAAGAAGTGTCTGAGCGCTGTAGCAATTACAAGGGCATCTTACAACTTCCGTGTAACTTTGATGTGATGAGAAAACCGTTTACGGGCAGCGGCTTATTCTTTAGGTTCCTTTCTAACCAGAAAAGGCCAAAAAGAGACAAGCAAAGGCTATAGATTATATTGGCAGGCAATCAGTCAAATGAAGTGCAGATTGGCAGAAGTGGATCTGTTGTCAAGCAACCAGAGCTAATACCAGCTTCTAAGAGTACCGTGGTACAGTGGTGAATTTAATAAAGAACACTGTTTGTTTGGAGCCTACTTGACAATCACCACAGGATTTGCGTGTATATTTTCTGCGGTGTATTTATTGTTTCAAAGTATTTGTTGAAATTGTTCATTTGTCTCCCTCTAGCGGTCATATATAGTATCACAATATTGCATTATGGTCAAAAACGTTTACCGCGGGAAAAGTCACAACGCTTCAATTAACAACTTTAGTTTAAGCTATGACCAATATATTAAAACACTCCATATCCCACGTAAAAAAAAGATGTACGTTTTAATTCAAACAACCCGTGGAGGTAGGATACTAAAAGTTTTATTTTGTGGAATTGGCTTTGCAATAAATTTGACCTAAAAAGACAAAACTAATTTAGGTCAAAATCAAATGAAACATGTTTTACTGTTAGAAAATATACTCTTAAACACGAAATTATTTCAGAAAAACCAACTACATTATTTTTACCACCATAAACAAACTTCTGCTGTTTTGCAGCCATAGAACAGAACCAACACCAAACAACTGATGGCTGTAAATGATAAATCACAGCTTTTTGGGGATTTTTTTCCCTGTAAACAGTGATTTACATTAACACAATATTACAAAATGATATGCATTGAATGTCAGGGCAACACAGTGTCTGACTTTTATTGTCACACTGCTATGCACCAGGGGTAAACAAAATACTGGTCAACCAAGGGTAAACAACTAAAACTAAAGTATTGTTATTGTACTTTTCTCAAGGCTGTGGTAAACTAGGTTCCAGGTTTGAATCCACCAGCCAGGTTACCATTGAGCATAGCCCCGCCCACAAAGCTGCCCACCATTCACGTTAAGTGATGGATTAAATGCAAAAATTACATCTTGTTCTGTGCAGTGTGTTGGGTCACAATGACAAGAAGTCTGGTTTCCTCCCCTTATGGTGAATAGAATAAAATGCAAAAAAAATAAAACACACACTAAAATAAAACTGTCACACGGGAGGAGCTCAGAGTAGAGCCATTGCTTCTCCACATCGAAAGGAGTCAGCTGAGGTGGCTAGGGCATCTACATCGCATGCCCCCTGGACGCCTCCCACGGGAGGTGTTTGGGTCATGTCCCACTGGGAGGAGACCCAGAGGAAGACCTAGGACACGCTGGAGCGACTATATCGCCCGGCTGGCCTGGGAACGCCTTGGGATCCCCCCAGACGAGCTTGAGGAAGTGTCTAGGGAGAGGGAAGTTTGGGCGTCCCTCCTCCGAATGTTGCCCCCGCGACCCGGCTCCGGACAAGCGGATGAGAATGAATGAATGAATGAATGAAAAATAAAACAGTAAAATTAAAGATTCAGCTCAACAGAGAGGCAAAAGATGGGTAAGTAAAATGCACTCAAACAATGCAATGTTATGAAAATGTAGCTGATCAGTAAAATCCGTTAACCACTTCTGGTGGTCGGGTTAGACAAGGTTATAGAAAAAGAACCTTAACTAAATGTCCTGTGGCATTTTAAAACTTTTCAAAAGCCTGTGAAACCCTCAGACTTTGAAAATGTCTGAAGTTTGTGAAAGAACTAAAGCTGTTCTGCAGGTTTGTAGATGACCTGGAGCCTAGAAATCTTTACCTTCTTGGCTCAATGCTGAGTGTATGAGAATATATGCATATATGCAGAGGCTCCTGTTCTTCTCTCTTGTATCAATTCCAAACCTGTTTATTAGGGTAACTTCAAAGGACTCTGTGTAACACAGAAAAAATAATTTAAAAATTCACTTTGCTGCTTCCAGACGTTTTATGCAGCTCAGGTGAGAAAAAAAAAAAAGGAAGACATTTTTTTCTTCTTACTTCATGCCACAAATAAGGAATTCTTATTATTATAGGGTGAACTCATTCTACGGCCTTGAAATGTTTATTGTAGCTGGACAAATTCAATATAGGACGACTCAAATAAATCAGACCTGAGGCACCGTGTGCCCTAAAACATTTTAGCAGAGAGGTAGAGGACTATAGGAGTCTCAGTTTGCAATGCAGGCAAAAAAAAAAATATCCATGTAAGCAAATGTATAAGGACAGGCCGCGCAAAATAACTAGTCAGGTGCAAATTCTTCTTTTCTTTCCACATGAAGTACAGTTATCTCCACCCCACAGTTCTCTTCAAACCAAATTACCAAGTATCAGGCAGAGACTCACAGAACAAACAAAAGAAAAACTCTCCCCTGAGCTTCCACACGCTGAGTAAACACAGTACACAAGAATTTAACTTGTGTGTTTCTGATTTTATCCCTTTGCCTATGTCTGTGTGTGTGTGTTCATTGGAAATGTCTCTGGAGAGTCATACAGTAACAGATGTGAGAAATTGCCTGGAGCAGGTCGATGGAAGAGGACGGCCAAAGTCTGCTGGACACACACACAAGCGCTTAGAGTTCCGTATGACATCTCTAACGTATGCATAAATCAAATTCATCGACTTAACAACCCCCCTAAAAAAGTTATAGTTTGATTCCATGGAAAGAACAAACTTTTTGTTTAAAGAGGTAAATATATACTTAATATTGTTATTTTTCATTATTATTTTTGATATAATTTCCCCTGCATTTCGCCAACAGATGGCTTAAAAAGGCAAAAAAAAGCATATGATATTTTTTTTATGCATGATGATTTTACATTATATGTACATGTCATTGCAAGTTATTTATTAATCTGAGTCAATTTTTGAGAAACCACTGTGGCCATTGAGTCAAAAGTTTTGACTACGCCTATTCTGGACTGCCTCCTACTGGAGGATATGCATTAAAACAATCTAGCTGGTGTGCATCTTAAACTGAAACTCTCAAATGAAACTCATGCTGTTACCCAACTAAATATTGCAAGTATTCCATTTTTATTTGTTCATTTTAATCTGCTTATCTTTTGCAGCATATGTGTCAAACTTAAGGCCCAGGGGCCACATGAGGCCCCACCAAGTCATTTGCAGACCCTGCAGAAGCTTACGAAGCATTTTACAATATATATGCAGCGGTTTCTTAACAAAACAAAGTGAAGAACAATATATGTCATTGAGTAGTGACATATATACAGTATCTATTTACAAACTTCAAGGAAACTTCAGTGTTTATGTGCGCCCTTTGGTAAAACTGTGTTTGCCACCACTACAATACAGTGTCACAGGGGCAGCAGTCTCCACGACTGGCACCCAAAGCACACTGCACCATACTAAGTCATGAGGGTCAGATTGGGACGAGGCTATGCATAAAGCAACCTGGCTAATCTAAAGCCTTGTGGACCCAGGTCCAATTCCTCCACATCAACCGCTAGGCCACTGCTGTCACTCCACTCAAACATATAAATACATACATTTGCCTTTTATATTTATATAAATACATTCATGCCTTCGTGCATGCAAAATAGAAATCCCCATTTCAACGGCTGTGCCTGTGTACCACTATTGGTACTTACCATATTCATGATGTGGACATGAATAAGTAGCTGTCAGTTGTGTCGCTCACAGATTTGACAGCACACATACATCTTAACATAACATTATGCTTTGGAAAGTTCTATGCTGAGTCACAAAATTAAGTTAATTCTATATATCTGCTTATATATCCAGGTGGGAAAACAACAACATCAAGAAAAGAGAAAAGACAGTTCTTAGTTTTATCCAATAGATGTCACTGCAGTTTATTAAAAAAAAATACCGTTTGTGACCTACAATGAAAACGAGCAGCAGAAGAAGGACTAGACATGGGAACAGATCAAAACATACATGGATTGAGGATATAACTGGAAAAAGTCAATTTTAACGTTTTATTAGTTGGAATTTCTTACAAAAGAAACTGCTGACACGTCCAAAGACATTAAACGCACCACGGGGAACATGCTTCTACTGCTACTGTAATTATAGAACAGAACGCCTTGATTGGCTGCTAGTGATAAATCCCTGTTTTTCTGTTGTTCTTAGAGCAAAATATGAGTAATATTAAAACAATATTACATAAATGACATGCACTACATGTCAGCGTAGCACGGGGGTAAATAGGGACAAATGCAATCATGAACAATAATATACATGTATGATGTGATGATTTCAGTCAGTCAGTCATACTACGATAGACAAAGGGTGCAATGATAATGGGGAGAAGAGTCTTTACAGTTGTATTTTCGTATTAACTCTTTATTATTACATTGTTTCATGAAGGTTGAAGGAGACCAGCGTAGTAACTGATGTTTCTGATTGTGTGCAATACACACACCAGACACAATATGCATGAGAGTTTTAAAAAAAAAAACTAATAATCTGAAGGTGGAAAACCAACATAACACAGACATTTTTCCTGATTAGCCAGCCCCACATTGCAGGAAGGCTGATAAGCATATGTCTGGAACCAGACTTCTTCCGCCTGTTAAAGCCACGTGAAGTGTGGGATTATAGCTCTGAGATAAATGTTATTAATAGGTTGTCATGTATGAGTAGAGGCATGTGAATGCCTCAAGATCATGATGGAAGGGATTATACACATGAGTATGCATGGGTTTTTTTGCTGAGAAAATGAATAACTAAGGGTGAGGGACACAGGTGAGAAATTTGTCACTACCTAATTGTGCAAGAGTAAACAAGGTTCAAAAGGTTATTTGCAGGAGAGAGGACATATAACTGCATCAGCATTTCTCTGGCTGTGAAAACAAACTGAACTTAAAATGTAAATAAAACATTAGTTTTGCACTTAAAATAAGCCTACTGTATGTTACCATATGGATTTTTTTTTTTCTGCAGCAAAACAATGTCACACTTCACATTTTTTAGGGATATAATGGGATGTCTCCCATTCTAAATGAGTGACGGGAAATGGCTAAGAACACTGTTTTTTAGCGCAAAGAGTGATGGAAAAGATTCAAACAACCATTCAAAAATCACATTCATATCTGTAGTCAAATTAGAGCAGACATGGGCAAACTAAGGCTTGCGGGCCAGGTGTAGCCCATATTGTAATCCGTCCATCCAAAACAGTCTGATAGAAGCTTGAGCAGATTGATCAACGTTCTATCTGCTTCTAACTTCCCGAACATCGCAGCATCCCCCATGCCCAAGTCAAAATGTTGATTTAGTCATGGGGGTCCAAGATAAGAGCAGATAGATATATCTATCGTGTGAATAAAGAAAAATACCTCAAACAACCCTGATGATCATTTTGCCTCGGATAAGACACGTGCGAGCGCTTTCATCTGAAGTTCTTTCAGTGTGCAGCAGCAGCAGTGGACACGATGTGGCCTTTGGTGCAAAGACAAAATCCTTTCAACCTTCTCCTTGACATCTATAGATTGCAGGTAAAGAAAAAGCAGAAGTATAACCTCTATACGAACCAGTTAGAAAGCTAATCAGGACACATCTGGCCCCTGGGCCCATGCCTGCGCTAACAACGCGACACATAAATCATCCAACATACTCGACAAAACAAAACAAAAAGAGACTAAAGGCAAAAAAAAGAGAGAAAATACATACATACATTGTATTGTAGAGGTACAATTTTTTTTATATTATCGCTGGCTGCAGGAATATTTTGTAATAATCACGTTTAACAAACTGTAACTATCAAGCTATCCTGCTCCAGTGTCTTTCAGAAACACTGCACCACTGAAAGGTAATGTAATTCAGAAACAGGCCAACAAGTAATTTGTTTTAGATCAGTTTCCTTCAAACGGAATGTGGTGGCCTTGAATGCCTTGGCTTTATCACTGAAGTCATAGGATAGAATCCAGCTACCTGTTCCTAATCCCATCCCAGATAAATAGGGAAGACAAGGGTCTCTGGGTGTCTGCTTCTGAAGGAAATGGTTGCACAACATCACATTTCCCTTCTAAGACACAATCTGTTGCAGGACCATCAATCACCGTCACACCTATATAGATTTCATGAATCCATGAGAGAATTCAACAACGTCCTAAATAATTTTCTATCTTTATCCATATATATTGGACATTTAAAGCACCACAATAATGGTTTAAATAGGTGGTTATGGTGCAGACTGTATAAACCAACATTCTACACTATAAATATTCCTTATGGCTACACGTATTTAGAGAAGAAGCTTACCATGCAGAAAAAAATAGGGCAATGCTCTAAATTTTGCAATAAATTAGGTTGGTGCTGTTAAACGGGTCCTGAGCGCTGTGTTTTAGTCGTCGTTATCCAAACAACTACAGAGGGATGATAAATATCCTTCGTCCTGTGAATCCAGAACTGGCGATGACTTAAAAGAGTGGTAAACAGACAACAGAAGACAGCAGCTGTGAGCTCCTGCCTGACAGAACCTCTGTGCCAAGTCATCAGAGGTTCCCAACATGAGCCAGGGAAGGGACTAATGTTTTTAACACATGCATTTGTCGTCCCTGACCTGAATGTTTTCCTTCTAAATCATCTATCAACGTGAAATCAACAGAATTATATTGTACCAAGAGGAAAATGACTGAGAAACACTGAACACTGGATGTAGTGTCACCTTTTTGCTCCACGAGGAGTCTAGGAAAGTAACAGGCTGCTGACAGTTGTTATGATGTCTGTCACAACGCAAGTGCATTGAGTTGCATGTCACATACATTCCGCGGAGGCACACAGGCACGAGGGGCTCGTATAATTACAGTTCCTGAAAAAGCAAATTAGATAGTTACCCCTACAACACATTCCCATATCGGGAAATGACGTTTAGCTTTGAGCTGGAATGATGACAGAGAATGGATTTTCTCGATGTTAAACAGCCACCAGTGCCTCTATGTGTTATGCGTGTTCATGTCATCTGCTAACACACAAGATTCATTTCCTGAAGATACATATGGTGTAAGCATGGTGCGTTACAGGACAGTTGTGAGAACAGCCATGATGTATGGATTAGAGACACTAGGAATAGGTAGAAGACAAGAGGCAGAGCTGGAGGTGGCAGTGTTAAAGATGCTGAGAGTCTCTTTGGGGGTGACACGGGTGGACAGGATCCGGAATGAGGTGAGAAGCCAGATTAAGATGGTTTGGACATGTTCAGAGGAGGGACAGTGATTATATTGGGAGAAGAATGCTAGACATGGAGCTACCAGGTAAGAGAAGAAGAGGAAGGCCAAAGAGGAGATTTATGACTGCAGTGAGGGAGGGCAAAGAGGT
>JAFBJS010027831.1:206307-225031 GCA_016785265.1 Paraplagusia blochii
ATAGGTGCAACACATTCCCATATCGGGAAATGACGTTTAGCTTTGAGCTGGAATGATGACAGAGAATGGATTTTCTCGATGTTAAACAGCCACCAGTGACTCTATGTGTTATGCGTGTTCATGTCATCTGCTAACACACAAGATTCATTTCCTGAAGATACATATGGTGTAAGCATGGTGCGTTACAGGACAGTTGTGAGAACAGCCATGATGTATGGATTAGAGACACTAGGAATAGGTAGAAGACAAGAGGCAGAGCTGGAGGTGGCAGAGTTAAAGATGCTGAGAGTCTCTTTGGGGGTGACACGGATGGACAGGATCAGGAACGAGGTCATCAGGGGGACAACACAGACAGGAGGGTTTGGAGAAAAAGCTAGAGAAGACAGATTAAGATGGTTTGGACATGTTCAGAGGAGGGACAGTGGTTATATTAGGAGAAGAATGCTAGACATGGAGCTACCAGGCCAAAGAGGAGATTTATGGATGCGGTGAGGGAGGACATGGAGGTGGTTGGTGTTGGAGTTGAGGATGCGGAGGACAGGGTGAGATGGAAATTGTTGACTCGCTGTGGCCGAAAGAAGAAAAAGAAGACATATGGTGTAAGCCTCTATGGTGTTTCCTTCGGCTCTGTTAAGTGGCAACATTGAGGGAAAAAAAACTTCTTAAAAATGACTTTTTGTTTAGATATTGCTTGATTACAGTGGAAATATCAGTTAAATATCAGGTGGCCAGACTATAGTATTTGCGCTTAGCATGAGTGCAGCAATAAAAGTAACAAGTGACAAAAATTAAATCAATTGTGTTGGTGTGGTCAAAAGTAATAAAGGAAATTTTATGGGAAGCCAATGTTTTGCAAATTTTCTAAAAGCAGTTTCTTGTAAACCAGCAGAGTTAAACTCACTCTTACCATTCACAATACAATACAGTCGCCTTGAAGGGCTGATTAGAAGTGGAAGGCTGTAGAGACGTGACTACTACATTATTACGCGTTACTGCAGTTAATTATGATTTATTCAAGTAACAAAGACACCAAAACGTGTATTTTATCCAAGTAAAGTTATCCAAAAAACTCATATTAATAGAGAAAATACATCACAAATGCTTTGTAAGCTCCAGTTGCCCACACAAAATGACTTGGTTGGATGCGTTTGGCTCCTAGGCCTTGAGTTTGACTCTTATGTTCTATCTCAGTGATTTTCAACCAGTGTGCCGTGAGAGAGCGTTAGGTGTGCCGAGGGAAATTATCTAATATCACCTTATTAACCATTGTTCTGTGTCTGTGCAGTAATAAAGTGTGACTTGTAATGTAATACCCCTCTATTGCAGCAGGTGGCAGCACAGGCTATGAATGCCTGTAAAAACAGAAGTTTTTGAGAAGGAAAAATGCAAATACCGAACAGGGACCTGGACAAAATTCTGAGCAATGTGTGTGTGTGTGTGTGTGTGTGTGTGTGTGTGTGTGTGTGTGTGTGTGTGTGTGTGTGGAGGTGGTCACATATTCACAATTGTTCAGTCAAATTGTTTATATTTGAGTGTTGGTAAAAGCTGTCAATCCTCAACTCTGACTCCAACAACCTCAATGTCCTCCCTCACTACATCGATCAATCTCCTCTTTGTCTCCTACCTGGTTGCGCCATCTCTAGGATGATTCTTCTACCAATATATGACTGACCACTGACCCTCCTCTGAACATGTCCAAACCATCTCAATCTGTCTTAAAGCTTTTTCTCCAAACCTTCCTGTCGGTGTTGTCCCTCTAATCACCTCATTCCTGATTCTGTCCATCCTTGTCGTATTTTATACGAACACTAATACGAAAATACTAATCATCAAAATTAGACATCATCAAATTCAAGGTCAGGATCAAGATCTTTCAAGCTAATACATGGGTCCTTGAACACAGAAAGGAAATTTAACAGACTGCAAATAAAAAATGCAGGCAAGAAATGAAAACATAATTACAGAGAAAGAAGAAGTGGTTGTAATAAAAATAGTGACATCATAATAAATTGAAAATCTTTGTGGCTAATAAGCCAATTAGCCGAGGCGTGATCTTTCAATCTAGGTCTTGAGGACAGCCAACGACCGGGAGCTCACTCCTCTCATTTGTGCAGACAGCTGGGGCAGGACCTTTACAAGCTTTAAAAATAAGGTCAGTTTTGGTTCAACTCTACTCCGGAGAAACGTACAGTACAGTGCAATGTTAGATGTTCCACTTTTCCTTATGAGCAATAACATTTTCTTTGCACTCTGGGTAATGTGTGGGTGATTTATCAGAATGTTTCTGGAGAGAACAGCTGCTGGAAATGGGGTCGACCAGAGGAAGGTGCGAGCAGATCAGGCTCGGCAGAAATTAACACAGGAGCATTACAGGGCTTAAACTAAAAATTGCCTCTGTCAGAGTTTGCAGTCTCTACCTTGGTGTTTCCACCTGTCTTTTTTTTTTATTTTGGGAATTTCTATAAAAAGAAACAGAAAAATCTGTTGTTTACAGATTTCTTAAAATCTAAATTAATTAGTGTTTTCACCAAAGGACAGTTTTGATTATGTATGAACCCAAGAAGATAAAGGCAGCTATAACTCAAGCAAAAAACACTGACTAGGAATATTATTATGACCAATATATGATATAATATAAAGTACATGTTTCCATTCCTGATATCAAGGAATACAGATACAGCATCGCAGTGTGGCTCTCGTACTGCAGAAAGTTGGGTTTCGTCTGCTAGCTAGCGTTTTAAGTTAAAGCAGTGTTTCTCTAATTTCCTTATCCATGCAAACCACCTTATTAGTTGCTGACAATAGCATTATACATACCGTCTCCTGAATACTAAATATATTCAGAAAATTACCTGCAATGCTGCCATCTAGTGACTTTCACTTCTATAGACAGTGTATAACAATGTCTGAAACTGCTTTCCACAGTGTGTGGTTTTGTAAACATGATCACAGATGGCTAGGTGTCAACCATGTACCAACACTGAGAAGGGAGAGAAAGTGAGAAGGCTGAATGCTTTATCCTAGATTGCTGTACAAAAGCACACTTCCTGCAGTAAAAGGAGGTAGGCTGTCCATTGGTTTTAAGATCATGTGGATTTACAATAACCCAGGGGCCACAATTCCAGGGATCAGAGGCCCTTGTGCAGCCCATGTACATGACTCATGGGAAGGGAAGAAGGAAGGCATTTTCCTTGGTGCCTGTTTGGGGCGTTTACAGCAGGAGAATCTGGCCGTCAGTGAACATCCTACACACTGTGCATCCCTAAGTCAGCAGAACTCTGCACTGCTGCGTCACATTAAATGCAAGACGACCCGGGGCTGATAGCTGCCGTCTTTGTCAGTCGAACAAAACCCATCTAAGCCTTTTCATACCATTGCAAAGGCGATTTGCTGTGTATGACCTTTGGAGAGGCAATGTAACATGACAAGATCCGTTAACATCTGAAGAGCACTGAGGGGTTTTTGATGATATGGAGCCCTCCTGAAGTGGTAAAAATAATCCATTTGTCGTTTTTGAAACAGATTTTATAGCATTTCAGCATTTAGCTATGGTGGTCAAATGCTTTATCTGATTAAATTATATTTTTATATGTGTCCCTTGCCACAATTAATATTGATTAAAAGATATATATGAAGATAGTCTTCACTAAAATCTTACATACATACATACATACATACATACACGTAACCATCTATGTGTCCAAGTCATATATACTGTATACATCATCAAGAGTATGAACCCCTAACCTCCAGTTTGGGGGAGGTACTGACATGCATGCATATATACATTCTTATACATACCTAAGTACATACAAATATACTGTACATATATATGGATAAAAACATACATACATAAATACTTAAAAAAGTTAATAACTATGTAGGCGGGCAGGTCTGATATTTATGTCATTAACACTAAAGGGCCCCCAACGACCAGTTTGGGGATGGTAGATACACACAAACACAAACACACACACACACACACACACACACACACACACACACACACATATATATATTTGGGTTGTGCAAATTAATAGTTTTGGATCGGTTTGGATCGAAATGAACCGAATCGGATAATATTTTTTATGAATCTTAATAATTTTTATGAATCGTTCCTGAATCAGATCGTAGCCTGTGAATCGAGATATGAATCGGATCGTTATGTGCGTGAATCGTCACACCCCTAGTATGAGATGTGTATAAGAGACAGTGTGAGACGTGTCCACAGGATGTTCTGCAGATAATTCATGGTTCTCATTTCACTCTGTCAGTGTATTACAGATTTTTTTTATTTATTCCAATCTCTGGAAGAGTTTCACTATATTGATAAGATGTCCAGGTTCATAAAGGAGTCCAAAAAGTCCAAAAATAATTATGATCAACTGTCTAAACAGTTGTGACCGAAACATCTCTGGTCTGGAGGTGAAGAGAGTGGAGTTCCTCCCTGACATCAACCAGAATCGTTCTTGAATCGGATCGTAACTTGTGAATCGAGATATGATTCGGATTGTTATGTGAGTGAATCGTCACACCCCTAATATATATATATATATATATACATACATATGTAACATGCATACAAACATACATACAATTCTTAATAGTTCAAGTTTTAAATAATCTCATTACATCATTCACGAAAAATAAGTACTTGAAATGTTACTATTGAATTTAACTCTGTTTGGACAATAGAGCTCAGTCATGCTATAGTGCTATTAATTTTAATGCAGATTTCAAACATATGGGGCAGAGGACAAAGCCAACCAGCTAGAGTGTTCAATCCAGCCTGCTTGATGCATTAGAAAATAAGACTTAAAAAACGATTTGCAAATATTCATTCTTGATGTTCCATCCATTTTATTTTCATCTTCATCGCTGGGACTGCACTGACCATGACTGCCATCCAAATCGCACTGTCCCTTTCTATGGGTGGTGAGCTCCATGGAAGCAACTGTGCTAACCAGGATTTATGGTTAGTATAAATATTGTAAAATAAAGTCAAATGAGGAATTATGATCCTAAACATGTATAATACTTGCACTCCCTGAAAACAAAGGGGTGAAACACAGATTTAACGTTATTTATAGCCAATCCAGAACAGCTGCACTAAATACATTTGGTCAGTGGGGGCTTAGTGGTTAGGGAAGACGACTTGGGTCTGCAAGACTTTAGGTCCAAATCCGCCAGCTGCCAAGCTGCCACTGAGGTGCTCTGAGTATAGCACCATCTCAACCCACATGACTTCTTGTGGATTCACCACCCACAGGAAGGCTCACAGTATGCAATGCAATTGCCCCGGTCATGCAGATGAAGATGAATGAATCAATGAATAAATTAGTTTGACACTCTTTTTTTTTAAAAGTAGTAAGTTTTGTTTTAATAAGGATGACAATAATAATAAAAATCAGTTCTAGTTCCAAAATCATAAAGGAATAAAATTGCTTTGGTTTATATTTAGGTATTTTTTTTTATAGTTTTTGAGTTAAGACTAGTGTTAAAGTAACAATGAACCAAACTATCATTAACAAAACTAAACATGGGTTTTGGATTTTGCACATTGTAGATATAACTTTACAATACACAAAAATTCTATTTATGTACTATAAGGATTGAAATCTGTGATGTGTCCTGTGATGTGTCCTGTAATGTGTTAGAAGGAATTCAGGAGGAAGTATCATGGACGAGGGAGCAGCAATGAAGATGAGACAAAGTGACGTGAAGGCCATGACTGACACAAGTTCTTACCACACAGCCAGTTTATTCATTCCTCACAGTCCCAACAATTCAATTTCACTGGTGGATGCTGGGTTGTTTTATAGGGGCTATAACCGGAGAGACATGTGGGCGGAGGTGCAAATTTTCACTCAAAATAACTACCATAAATATTAGATTACAAAGAGCATTTCAGTCTTTAATTATAAAGGTGAATGAAATCCAATTAGTACAATGTGTTAATGGCTGGGTACGAGTGTGTAAGGTGGTGTGAATATTTATGTCTGTATATGCAAGTGACTGCGATAAATAATGGAAATTCCTTCTTAGTGGATACGTGCATAGTGAGAAAGACTCTTGAGTAGCTCTTGAGTAGAGTACGTCAGCCCGACCAGCGAGCCTCTGGGGTCTAGCCTCCGTTCAACACTCTGCGAACCCGTTCTATTCCAGGAACTTGTCTAAAAACAGAAATGAACACAGTTGTGGCACTTTGTGACATCCCTACCTCCGGTTCAGCTGCTGCTCAGAGCTGGTTACGCAGGGCAGGAGGGAGCAAATAAGAGGGGTCAGATAGGATGATAGAGAGTGAGAGTGGATACTGGGGGAGGGAGGGGAGGATTCTCCTAAGAGGCTTTAGATTTGCCAACCGGCAATGCGATGATGTCGCCAAGCTCAGCAGCAGTCAAGCAATTCCCATTAGTTATCCATCAGCAGCGGAAGAAATTCAGCGCAAGTAAAGACCTATTCAGTCTAAGGCAGTCTGGTTGGAGGTGAATTGGAAAAAAAGTGACGTGCTGTCACAGTGTAAGGTCTGGGGCCACAGCTTCATATGGCCCCATGACCTGGGTACATTAATGGGAAGTGGCAAGACCGGAGGTTTGAGAAAGGTGGGAGAGTGGTTGATGGTGTCAGCTCTATGGGGTAAATGGGTAAATAGGGATGGATGAAGGGTTAAGATATGAAGTGAGTCATCATCACTGTCACTGTTTGTCTGTGTAAAGTGTGGTGACGTGGATAAGAGAGTTGTTATAATAAGTCATTGTCTTCTAAGAAATTGCAAAAATCAACAGTAGGAACTGTTTTCTTTATTTCATACTTACAAGCAGGGCTGTTAAACTATTAAAAAACATATTTAATATGATCGATAATGTAGTAAATAGCTTTGATAAATAATATTCCAAAATAGCACAAAAATGATTTAATGCTGAAAACAATAAGTAGCTCAAATATATTACTTAATTCCAAAAAGAAATTGTTTAGTGTCAACAAGAGAAAGTAGTTGATAACAAATGTAGCAATTCATCATGATTAAAATGAATTATAATGAATCATAAGAGACGATCAAAATATCTAATATGAAAGAAAATGTTTAGTGCCTTAAAACAGAAAGTGGCACAGCAATAAGTCATGCTCACGATTAATCATAAATAATGAAATAATCAACATTCCTAAAAAAATGGTGTTCATACAAAAATAAAGGCAACAGCAGAAGGATGCATAATATATACCTCAAAATAAGCTAAACAGACTAAGATTTTTTTTTTTTTACATTGTTTTGCTTCTCGACACAACTTGCACAATCACAAAGAACAAACAGACAACAAACAAAACAATTTCTAGACTGGGATTCTGTGGATTTAATTCTATAAGTATATAAATGATATACAAAATCCAGGAAAAACATTGAACCAATCATATCTTCCAATCTTACTTATTATTAAAACCAGCAAATCTCAACATGGGTTTAGGTGACGTATGTTTACCGATACTGATATTTACCGACACCAATAAGAACCAATACCGATATATGCAGGTAATTTCCCCTGAATAAGTGTGATACCAGACTGAAGGCATTCTATAAATAAGTCTGTACAACATAAACACACATTGACCATCCCTAGAGCTTACATATGTATATCTGGGTGATAATGTATGTGGACATATATGTACATGAGTATGCAAGCATGCTTATATATATATTTGTATATATACATTAAGATTAAAGATAATAACATAATACGAACCAACTTAACTCTGTAGTAATATTTTCATTGTGAAATATAATAACACTAATAGTTGAGATTGCGACTACTCAACAATATCACACATAGCAAAAATGATTACCAACTAATCTACGACAATAATAACATTAACCGATCTATCTGTCTGTCTATCTATCTATACCTAATGGCCTGTGACCAAACAACACCAGCTATCCTCTTACTTTGACACTTCTCTGTTCGGCTTGTCCCTTCCTTCAGGGGCCGCCACAGCGCGTCAACAAGCTCCATCTCACCCTGTCCTCTCAACTTTAACTCCAACTACCTCCATGTCCTCTTTCACTGCATCCATAAATCTCTTCTTTGTCTCTATTTCTTGGATCATTCTTCTTCCAATTATAACCGCTGTCCCTCCTCTAAACATGTCCAAACCATCACAATCTGGCTTCTCCTCCAAGCCTTCCTGTGTGTGTTGTCCCTCTAATCACCTCATTCTTGATTCCATAAATCTCCTCTTTGGCCTTCCAAACACTGACATACTAACTACTGACTACCAAACAACACTGACATTTTGATATAAAACAAATACATCCTCTTATTGTTGGTCAGTTTGGTTTTGGCCCCTAATCTAATTTGTTATAACTTCATAAACATCTGGACTGAGCACATACACACACACAAACACACACCATTGAGAGGTCCCAACAAAACACACACTCCTCTTTACGTTCTTAGTAATTATGGCAGGTAGACAGCGGAGGCTGCTGACAGAGTCTCTTCCTCTCAGCTGGGGTTTATAGATTATCCTGAGCTAATTATGTAGAAACGGTGTGAAAGGAATGAGCGTTTTTATCTCGCCTTCATTGTGGAGAGGCAGAGAAGGGAAGACAATGACACATCTGAGGTCAGTACAGAGAATGAGCTGATAGGGTATCAAACTGGGTAAAATGTAAGGGAATAGAATTCATTTGAGAGAAAACACTTTCTTAGTGTTTCTAAATCGTGACATATTTTGCCATCGGATTGTTGTCTTCCTTCTCTACCGCAGCTGAAACCCAGAGCATGTTTATTCACATTTTTTTTTTTTTTTTTTTAAGTGAGCCAGCCACTAATTTAGATGACGTTTTTGTTGCAGCTTCAAATGATTTGAATAATATGACTAATTGCTTATTACATAGTTAGTATGGCAGGTCAACATCTGATATTAACTAATCACATGCAACATCAAGAAGATGCTTTTTTTTTGAGGTAGGACTGGGCAAATTTACAAGTATTATGGAGATCTTGATGAGACAACCTCAAGATGATTTTTATTTACTTTACTTCATGGTAACAATATTTAACATCTATGGGTCCTAACTGTTGTTTTTGCTCATATATATTTTATTTAATGCATACATATATATCTATACTTATAATATATTAAACTATATATTTATAAATATGTCTTCTTCTTCTCCTTTCAGCTTGTCCCTTTTTTCGGGGGTTGCCACGGCAAGTCATCAATGTTCATGTCCAAGAGCTGCAGGTGGCAGAGTTAAAGATACTGAGATTTTCTACAGGAGAGACAAGGATGGACAGGATCAGGAATGAGGGGATTAGAGGGACAACACAGACAGGAAGGTTTAAAGAAAAGGCTAGAGAAGACAGATTGACATGGTTTGAACATGTTCAGAGCAGGGACAGTGAAAACAATGGTGGAAGAATTATCCTAGAGAGAAATTCTCATTTAGTTTCTTATACAATCTCCCGACTGTGGGACTAATGATGTTTTTATTTCTTTTATTTCTCGCTGTTTTTTCTGCTTTTCTGTCTCCTGTAAATTGATCTCCTCCTCATAATGATAAAATTACAAAAAACAAAGCATATATGCTTATAAGATAGTAGAGTGTCATCTAAGGTTAAAAATAAACGGTTACAGGACTCGTGTAAGAGCAACCATGACATATGGATAAGAGACACTAGTAAAGACAGGGGGCAGAGCTGGAGCTGGCAGAGTTAAAAATGCTGAGGTTCTCTTTAGGAGAGACAGGGATAGACAGGATCAGGAATGAGGGAATTAGAGGGATAACACAGGAAGGTTTATAGAAAAGGCTAGAGAAGACAGAGGAGGTAGGAGACAAAGAGGCAAACTTGATAAATCCCCAAATAAAACCCCCACATAGATACTGTAGATATATGTGAATATGTGTACTGTGTATATGTACAGACACATACATGTATACATGAATGTTACTACAAACAAAACATTTGTCACAATATTCAGCAAAAGTGTGTTTACACTTTAATTCTGCACTGCAACATCTAAATAATACATTTTAAATATTAAACTCTATGGAACAATGTATCTGAAGAATATGAGATACAATGGTAACACGGGCCCGTGACACCAAGAGGGACAGAATTACAGTCTTTCCATGGGACGTATAATTTCTATTACCCTTTCTTATTGTGGTCTCTTTCATCCAACTCGCTGGGATTAGCTCCAGTTCCCTGAGGCACCATTAACGGCATAAAGTAATTTTATATGATGAATGAATATAAAACAGGACATCCTAAATAAGATGTCAAATTTATGCAAAAATCTGCAACTTTTTGCACGCCGTAAGACATTTTTGAGACTGGGAGAAATGTGTGACAAGACGTGATGTGAGCAGCTGCCACAGTAGGTGTTCAAAACGTGGGGCGACTGCAAGGTTCTGTTATAATTCTAGGCAATGAGCCAGCACTGGCTGCACACAGTATTTCAAAATCCCTGTTTTTTTTTTATCATCATGCTCCCAAGCATCCACTCAAGGGGAAACTTCTACTATGATTAAAGAGGTATCCATCAAGTCAGTGGAGACCCTGGTGTAAAGCAGATGGTGTATATGTCAGATTAGTGTCATTTTTGATGCAGTACATTTTGTATAATTAATAAAGATAAGTTAAAACATCAACTTGTTGCAAAATTAAGTTTTCAAAAGGAATTGAGTTGGAGTTCACCTTCTTAAAGGAAACAAATTAAATAAATCAGGGCATACAATGTCCGACAGTTTCTAATCACATGATCCATCTGCTGCTCACACTGTACAAGTGACTCAAACTCAATTTCGCAGCGAGCCAGAATTAAAAACTGGCATGAAGTCACGGGCCAAACTCAATATATATTGAGAAAATAACTATAAACGTGCATGTTTTCACTTCTCTCCAGATATTAAATCATGTTTTGCATGTGGAAACACTGAATCTGAAACAACCAAAGCTTACTATGTTCAACACATGAGAAATTGTAAAAGATTCCCACATCATTGGTATTTGTTTCTTATTTGGTCTCTTTGTTGTTGTTTTTCAAATAATTTTCAATGTAATTTTTTTTTTTACAGAACAAAATGTGGTATAACAAAAACCATGCATTGTTAATATAACAAATTCTGAGAGTATGTAAGGTCTACATACTAGTGGACCAACTGTAGTACACATTTAAATTTTATCTCGCGGGCCAAAAATAATTATGCTGGGGCCAGATTTGGCCCCCGGGCCAGAGTTTGACATCTGTGCACTAGACGATCCAATTCTCAGATGTGATTGGATTGGTCAAACTGAACATCCATTTGTGACTGCCGGGGGCAGTTGGTGGCCTAGTGGTTAAGGAAGCAGACTTGGGTCCACAAGGCCCCCAGTTTGAATCCCCATACTGCCAAGTTACCGCTGAGGTGCCCTGAGCATGGAATCATCCCCACACAGTGCTTCCCATGTGCTCAACAGCTGCACACTGCACACTTTGGTGATGGGTTAAATGCAGAGGCCAAATTTCGTTGTGCGCTGCGGTGTGAAGCACAATGTCACAATGACAAAAAAAGAAAAAAAAATAGAATCTGCATCTAGAACTCTGTCCAACTATTCCAAGAAGAATATGCTACTTGGAGATGCTCTCTGAGATACGAATAACAGCCATCATACAAAAACAGGACTTCGAACCAGTTCAAGGAACAGAAACCAGAAACCTGAGCCATTTTGCATGCTTTAGAAACAAAACCAGAAACATGTTTTTTTTTCCTGTTCCAAAATTTAAGTGCTCTCTCTCCTTAAAAGCACCAGGAATTAAATTTTTGTTACCGGTTCAGGAACGCCACTGTCGTGGTGGAACCCAGAACCCAAAACATTAAGATGTAATTTCTGTTCCAAACAGCAATCAACAAAGAATTCTGGTTCAAATCCATGGCTACCAGAGACATTTTTAGGACACAAGTTACATTGATTGTAGGCTACACAGTTTGTTTGTATGCTTTAAAGACATACTAAAATAATAATAATAATAATAATAATTCTGTTGTCTGTTTGCTGTACAAAAATGCATTTTCCTGGTCATTTGTGCAGATTTGGAAAAGAAAAATCAAAGACCTGTATGGACAGGTTAATATAATGGCAGACTTGGCCAGTCTGGTCTGTCAGTTCAGTCATGCTGCTCTGTATAGTTGTTTTCTCTTACATATCTCATCTCTGCACATGTGCAGTGCGGCAGGTTGGCATAAATTTGACGAAATCAAGAGGATTTTAGCCTGATTGTAAGGTTGTCAAGCTGTGACGTGATTATAACCTTACACAACACATGCATGATTGGCCAAAAAATGTGTCGAATCCTTAAAATAGTCTAAAATAGAATTCGCCAAAAAAAAAAACACACAATTTATGCTCGACTTAAGGAGACCAGGGCTCCCCCTGTTGCTGTAAGTATGTATGCATGTCTGGAAACAAACGTCCTTCTGTCCTCATCTTCGCTTTATGGTCACCCGTGATTTAATAGTTAATGACTTGTTTGTTACCAGCAGAAGCTCCTTTCTACAATCTGCCATTCACAGGCTGCCCTCTCACTCGCAATTAACTCTAATTGCTTTCCTTCCTCCAACAAAACATTTAAAGCCTGGCACTCTGATCATCTTTTCAGACTACATGCAAGTCCCTCACTGCTTCCAAGCCTGTCTGTCAGCGTGGGTGGAGGAATAATATGAAACCGCAAGGATGAGATGGCGGGAAAATTATTCCTGTTTTTTTTATTATGAGGTATTTTTTTTTAAAAGAGAGCTCCGTCCACAGCTGAGAACCTTTTATTAGTCTGACACTCAAATCAGGCCCCTGTTATAAGCTGATAAAACTCCAATAATGGATTGTGAACTACACAGATCCAGTAATTAAACAAAATGTCAACTGCATCCGACACAGGTGTCCTTTAAAAGAGGACAACAGCTCTGATGACTTTATTATGAATATTCTGCGCCAATACGGTATATGGTTGCTTTATTTTTATTGCGTTTAAATGACGTCTTCATATTGAATTTATTTTATTTTTTTTCTGTCGAAGCCTTTTCTTCTGGAGAAAAAAAAAACAATCAGATATCTATCAGCAGGGTGTTAGACAGTTAACCAGTACGCTCACTCTAAAATATATCAATATCAGCTGACATATTATCAACAAATACACTTAGCGACGCATCCGATATTGTGCTCGTAACAGGTTTTGAAGAAATATTTTTTAGTCAATATTTTAAAGTTTCTGGTTTTGGGTTCTACAGAATTTAGCAAACCAGAGAACAAAAGAATATAGTTTTTGGAATTGAAAATTATGTTCCTTGTAAGTATATAAATGTATACACATACATACACATGGATTTCCCCTATAGCGCCACATCCCTTGACATTGCATTTATACTTGTATATTGACAGGTAAAATGAAAAATGTTTCATGGGATTCTCCAAATGTCCAAAAATGTCTTCCCATCACAAGAAGTGGCGAATATATAGAATTATTTTATTGATAATGCATTGCTCCCTATTTACAATATTATATATAGATATATAATTTTTGGTTCCATTTCTGTTCCAAGCAAAAAGGCAAAGTTTCCAGTTTTCTTTTGCGTTCCTGAACACACAGGAAAAAACTTGTTTAAAGACGGAAAAGAACAGAGATGTCAGTCTATCCATCATTTTGAAGGATGCATTTTCTTTCTATTTTTCACTCATCATGAACACGCCTCGTGAGACGCTGTTGTGAGAAAACTTGTCTTGGTTTGACCGCAATGTCACAGCAGGTCAAAAAAGAACTTCAGATAAGGAGGACTGAAGCCTATCAATATATTGAAAATCCATACATCATTAACAAGACGCATCATTTTTATGGTTCAATGCTAATCAAACATATTGATATTCGCCTCAAGTGAGTTGTGAAGTCTCAGCTGATACTTCGCTATTGTTGTTACTGATGCCATTAAGACATATTGTACATTTGCCAAAACAGGACTGGTAATTATTGCTTCAAAGACAGTCTATAACAGGGGTATTCAACCCACGGTGCAGGGACCATTGTAGGACCCACTGCTGGTCCATGGATACCAGTAAAAAAAAAAAAAAAAAGAACTTCAGTTTTACTGATTTCCTTCATAAGAATCCTGTCATATTTCTTTACTTAGGGTAAAAATTAGGGGTGTGCAAATTAATCATTTTGGATCAAACTGAACCAAATCAGATCGAACGGGATCGATCGTTTAATATTTTTCATGAATCGTTCCTGAATCGTATCGTAGCCTGTGAATCGAGATATTAATCAAATCATTATGTGAGTGAATCATCAAACCTCTAATATACACTATATATATTAGGGGTGTGCAAATTAATCGTTTTGGATCGGACTGAACCAAATTGGATCGAACTGGATCGATCGTTTAATATTTCTTATGAATCGATCCTGAATCGGATCGCAGCCTGTCAATCGAAATATTTATCGGATCGTTATGTGAGTGAATTGTCAACCCCCTAATATACACTATATATATTAGGGGTGTGCAAATTAATAGTTTTGGATCGGACTGAACCAAATCGGATCGAACTGGATCGATCGTTTAATATTTTTATGAATCGATCCTGAATCGGATCGTAGCCTGTCAATTGAAATATTAATCGGAACATTATGTGAGTGAATCATCACACCCCTAGTAAAAACCCTTTTCATTAAGGAATATTCTGGCGCCGTTTCAAAACAAGATGACATCCAAATCCCAAGTGACAGAATAGGGTCAAAAAGATGTTTTATTTTGAAAATTTAATCCTTCTATACACGGTATTTGGTTCACAGTAACGGCTGAAATAGGTTGACACATTCTTGGTGTGAAAAAATGTTTAAGACCACTGGTCCATATGATATTGGTGTTCCCTCCAGATAACAAGAAATGAAATGTGAATGGAACTAGAAAGTGCTTTTTTTTTTTTTTCTTCTACCTGGAATCTTGTGATGAGAATGAGTGAGGAGCCAAGTATTCCTTCTCTCTCTCTCTTCCTTATCTTTACTTTCACCCTACCATCCTATCTAATAAAAACACACACAAAAAAATGCAGTGTGGTTTTCTCGGATATGTCCTCCACTCGTTTTTATTAGAAAGACAAGGCAATGGGGGTGAACAGCAATTATCTGAGGGTGGTCTCAGCTTCCCCTGACCGCCACTGACCTCCCCTTGAGGACGCAACTGCAGGGTTGAAATTCTCTTGTTCTCGATGTATGCTCCATACCAATGCTACCCATGCTGGAGCATAAAGACAAAAAGTCCAGGATTTTTAAATCTTATACTCTGCACTGATGCTTAGTTACTTGTCCTCACAACAAGCGAGCGATTGCAATCATCCCCGCCTTGTGAGTTCTAACAGGTCTCACCAGGATGCACAATGCAGTGATTGCTAATAATCAACTTCACACAAAACAGCTCATTCAGTTAGTTTATGATCATCCCCGGTCTTTTATCCATGATGAGCACCAGTGGTGTTTGGCTGTTGCCAGGCTTTCAATTGGACGTGAAATTTGTTAACTATCTATAAAACAGTGGTTTTCAAACTTTGTTTTGAGGGACACTTGAGGTTGTGGTATCTGTTTCATAGAGTGAAGAAGTCTCTGTTGACACTGACTTAGTGGCAAAGAGAGGAGTTTATTGCAAAGAAGTACAGCATCAAGTCAGGCATCCGGACTGCCTTAAGCAATGGTTCTTAACCTGGGTTCGATCGAACTCTAAGGGTTTCGGTGAGTCGGTCTCAGGGGTTCAGTGGAGTCTTTGCCACGAAGGTCAAGACACCGAGAAGGTCAAGACACACCAACTCACCCTACTAAAATAGGGTTTGGTGAATGTGAACATGAAACTGGTGGGGTTCAGTAGCTCCAACAAGGTGGAGCTCCAACAAACAACTGGCCTAAAGGAACCCTGGCCGATGTGGATCTCCTCCCGGACATCCACAAAATCACCTGCTTTTATTATCTTTTGGTGAACTATGGAATGCTTTGCATAAACCCTGTCTAATCTGATATTTCCCGGTTCAGGCATTACACAAGTTTTCGGAAATCCTCACAACAACTTCTGATTTGATTTGAACACGGCACGACCGCACGATGACATCAGCAAGGCGCAACAGACACCTCAGCATTTATGGGCACCGACTGGCTTAAAGCACCTCCAATCTCATACATTTATGGCCCCAAAATGCACCACACATGTGGATGGTCAGTTTATGTACAGGGTATGTCAACCAAAGGTAGATATATGGGTATTGCCTCACATGCAACACACCAGGTGTGAGCACACAGACGCAAAACCTATGTGCTTTAAACACTACAGATACTTGGGCAGCACTTTCAAGCACTATAATTCAATGGGGGAGTCACCAAACTTTTTGAAACCTAGGGCCACTTTAATGTCACTCACTAATACCAAGAGCTACTTGTTTGATTCAGATCTAAGAGTATGATAATAAAAAAATTTGGGACACGCAATAGTGACCACTCCTTTGACCATCATGACTCGTTTGACCATCATGATCAAACTTTAGAATGCCATTGTAAGTATAACCTCTACTCAAAAAGCACAAAAACAGTACCATTTTGGATGTTTATACATTCATTGATTGTATCTGAAAATATTAAGTATTGAATAAATAAGTATTCTAAATGTGAATGTCAAAAAAGGACAAACGACATTATTGTATATACTAGGGCGTCATGGGAGTGTCAGTTGAGTCTGTCAACAAGGTTGCCTGTAGGGATTTCTAAGGTCCAGCAGGTGTCAGTATTCAGTGACACAGTTTCGACACAGTATCGATACAGTTTTGCAATGTTTCGAACGATTCACGAAGCCTCATCGACCCATCACTATTTGGGTGTCATTGCTTTTATACTGAATGCACAAACTGTGATGTAACTCTACTTAATTATTTTGTGCCTGATGTTTTAGCATCTTTTCTTGACATGGACATTTCTTACATTGTCTTTACATGCAGCTGATAATTACCTATACATCTTAAAATGGGGTAATTTTGTAAAAAAAAAAAAAAAAGAGAGAGAAGGGAGACCAGTGAGGTTGAATAGGTCCATGTATGTATGCATTTACTTTATTATCTACACAAACACGTGTTCCTTCAAGCACGGGTCATTGTGATGCAGAGGAGACGAGGTCTGTTCTCACTAATTGCTTGTCATTATCTCTAGGAACAAATCCAAACATTTTAACCACATTGTAAAAGACTTGTTCCACAAACCTATAAATTATCTCCAGATGCTGCGCCTACACCCTATCGCTATAAATACATGTTGACATGGTTTCAGCTTGTATTGGTACTTCTGTTTAGTGAAAGGCAACACAGCAGTCAACACACCTCTGATGGTTGTGTTGGAATGGAACCAGCATTCTGTAGACTATAAAACTGTGACATTGTGTCACTAAATACAGTAACCTAAAAAATAAATAAAATGAAACGAAAAAATTAATTAGATTTCATTACAAACTACTCTGGGCTGTTGACTCATTGACGTCACATAAACAAGTGCAGTCTTATTAACATATTTTCATACCCAAGGCAGAGACGGGAAGATTCCAGAGCATACAAGTCATAATAATTTATTCATATATTTTTACATTTGTAATTTTAAAAATTTTTAACTTAAAAAGTTTTAATGCTTTCATATTCCAGCATAAGGAGTTTTTATATCACTTTAAACAGCAGAGGGCAGTCTAATAGTCAAATGCTGGACTGGGCAAATAATTTGACGTATAATTTGATAATTTGACTATTGAAATTCTGGCATTGCAGGGAAAGGGCATGTGTATAATAATAATATAAATTAATAGTTTATTTTGGACAAGTTTCGCGGGACAGATTACAAAGTCGAATGGGTCACATCTGGCCCCCAAACCTTAGTTTGTTCAGATCTGGTCAAATGGTCAATGTATAGCCTCAGTTTACTTGCAGCACGTAATCAGCCTAAATCACGGCCTTTATTCTCAGGAAGTTTTTATTTTTAAAAATATTATCTTTTCATTCAGGCAAAAAAGGAATTCAGATTTTGTTCTTTATAAGAAGAGAAGATTTCTCTCTTTTGACAGGACCTCAGTCTTACTGAGGACTCACATTATAAGAGGATTTTTTTTTTTTTTTTGGAAAGTCTATTTCCAACTCTTTTCTTATCAAGATTGAGCTGCAGGTTTTTTACGATTTTTTTTTTTTATTTCCCATTTCTTTTAGTCTTACTGAGGACTCACATTATAAGAGGATTTTTTTTTTTTTTTTTTGGAAAGTCTACTTCCAACTCTTTTCTTATCAAGATTGAGCTGCAGGTTTTTTACGATTTTTTTTTCTCATTACACATTTCTATTCAAACCCACTCAGGTGTCCCCGCTATTCAAACCAGGTCAACGTCTTTTTCACACTTTTCTTTTGGATGGGAAGTTGTTGATAATTTACAGGGTTGGTGGAAAAGTGTACCACTGTAATGAGAAGACAAGCACGTGGCTGTGAGTCAGACTGAGGACAAGAAAAAAAGAAGCTTGGTCTCAAGATAATTATCAGGCTTTTTGCTACAAAGTGTTAAATGGAAATTAAAAAAAGTATTCAGTTTGGCTATTTAATATATATATATAAATATATATATATATTCTGTGTGTATATATATATATATATATGTATGTATTCTGTGTATATATATATACATATATATATATTTA
>JAFBJS010027849.1:2995-18079 GCA_016785265.1 Paraplagusia blochii
GTAGGAGACAAAGAGGAGATTGATGGATGCAGTGAGGGAGGACATGGAGGTAGAGTTGAGGATACAGAGGACAGGGGGAGATGGAAATTGTTGACTCGCTGTGGCAACCCTTAAAAAAGGGACAAGCTGAAATCAATAGAAGATTTAATTTTTATTTCGATTCAATCGGTTTTTAAAGCCTTTTTTTTAACCAGTATTTATATATAACGGATCATTTCTATTTTGCTCAGACAGGGCTCGGCTGAGGCTGGGGTGGGAGAAGGGAAAGTTCTGAGTGGGACTTTTTGGAAGCCGACCCAGTGTTACTCTGCCAGTGAGGTTTTTACATGCAGACAGAAGGAAATGGAGAGTATCAATGGAGAAAGTGTCCTGCTGCAGGTACAGGTGAGGTTCCAGAGAAAGCCAAACAGAACAGGTCCAGTTTAGTTCATTTCCACAGTAAAAACAGAGCGAGGGCAGGAGACCCAGAGGGTACAGTTGGTGCAGCTACATCCTCAGTCTGTTTCCTTCAAAACATCCGCTCCATGAATTAGACATCTTATTTACAGAGCCGCCCCCGTCACCACGCTCAGATCCTCACCCCACCCGTCTCACCCTGCTCTCCTCCCCCGTCTCTTCTTGCATGCCCACAAGGAGGAGGAAGGTTCTGTAAAGGGTAGTATGGTGGTTCTGTATAAAACCACAGAGAGTCAAAGAGTCCTCAGATTTCCTAACAGGCAGAAAGAAAACTACACATCAGAATAAATAAGCAACTGTGGCGCTGACGGTTATTTTTAGTTCAATCACTTCAGCGGTTTTTAGGCAGAGAGACGAGCAACGCTTTCACTGCAACAACATCACATGAACTAAATCTGTGAATAAACAGAATTTCTGTTATTGTTAGTGTTTTTGTGGGGAGCCATAATGAAAATTTACTCCTGGTTGTGTGGACGCTTTCGCCGAGTGAGGAACTCCTGGTCTCACCTCCTGGACAAGATTGAATTCCCTGATTTCAGCAATCAGAGGACGAAGAAGGCTAATGTAAGACTAGTGTACTGTATGTGTAACTACGCTGTGATGCAAAAACTGCGGAGAAACAATAGTGATGTCATTCAGCCCATGTGAGGCAACCAGCAACTTCAGTAGTATTTTAACAACCCGAGCAGTTGGCAGATGGTTTCCAACCGTATGAAAGCTCTGCTCACTTTCTGCTCAGCTGGCGTATGTTTCCCATCCTTATCTTTTATGTTTCTTTATCACTTGTTTTATTGATATAGCGCTTATTGTGACGACAGAGTTATTTGAAGTCGACCTACAGTTGGATTCCATTCACCACGATAACCTTCTGTTAGTAAGAACATAAAACTGACGGTGAACCTATTGATGTATCCGTACTGATACACCATAAGGCGAGGAGGAGATGTCACCTGGTTCGTAGAAAAAAATCAATGGTGCAATCCATCATGTTAAGATGGCTAAGATCGGACCATGGCAAACTACGGCCCGAGGCCCCGAAGTGGCTCGTTTGACATTTTGATCCCGCCCGCCAAACTTGTCCATATCATAGTATTAAAACTATTATTTAAAAAAAAAAACTCTTCTTTTGCCCTTTCCCAGTAATGACCGCATTTCCTCAATAGATAGCATAGGCAAGGCTAAAAGTATCTTAGCATTTTAGCCTTTATGCATGACTTTAATCGCACTTTAACGCTAAATTTTGCATCAATCTGCTATTATCCTGTGTCAAATGTTGGTACCCAGTGGCCCGCATGGGATAATAGATGGTTGGATGGATGAATAGATGGATGGATGAATAGATACGTAGATGGATGGATGGATGCATGGATGGATGGATGGATGGATGGATGGATGGATGGATAGATAGATAGATAGATAGATAGATAGATAGATAGATAGATAGATAGATAGATAGATAGATAGATGGGTTGTAACACTGTAAAACGTTCCTACTTTCCTGGAATTAGTTATAAGTTACAAAATAAATCAATCCTACTGCAGGCTGATATGGAGTAGTGTTTACCTACAACTGATTCATTCAGTTTTATTACTTGTCTGTTGACTTCAGTCATTTTGGAGAGTAATTCTGAATCAAAAATACATATATATATCATTCAATTATGATCTGGACAGAGAATTTGGAGACTAAAAATTGAATCCTGAACTTTTAAGAATCATCCACTTCTTATAGATATGAATATAATTATATGTATATATATATATATATATATAATGTAATGTCTTTTTTAATTAATGACACTTTTAAAAGACTAAGAAGTTTTTTTTTTCACCAAATGACACCATAAAAACGATTTCCTCCCTAAATTCTCTACACCTCTCACACTCACCGCGGCACGAGCTGCAATTAAAGCACATTTAATTTTAGTCTCATCTGGCAGGTCAGCTGTACAAAGGTGCCACTGTTAGCTGCCAGTCCAGGAGCAGGGGGGCACACAGGGGTATTTATAGTGAAGAAAGTAAGGAGCTAAGGTGGAGCGATGAAAAAGTTTCAGCTCTGCTTCTCCGTCTGGGAGCCATTGCTTTATTTTGGACAGATGGTTGGATCTTTTTGGATTTCTTTCACCTTTTCTGCTCATTCTCATGCCTTAAGTTGGTCATATACATGTATGTGTGTTGTTTTGTTATTCCGGTTGTGTGTGAGTCGAGAGAAAAACATATCTGTTGTAAGGACAGTTCCCTCCTCCATGGGTCTTCCTTAGAAAGATGCAGATGATTTCACACCAACAAAGGCTTCTTATCAAAACTTTATTTGTTCAACTTTATTGAGTCATTTCTGCTGTTTGTGGAACGGATAATCTGGTACAGCAGGTACTACCTGAAGAAGAAGGGGGGAAAAAAAGATTACGGCAGCAGGATGAAAAGTTTGTACACTTATTTCAAAGAGAAAATAAGTGAGTGAAATGTATTAAGTTACAATTAAACACAACATATAAGCGATATTTTACATTCATTCATTTATTGAGTCTCTGATTTTTCTCCTCCTTCTTTTTCCCTCATTAAATCTGCAATTCTTCATTATTTTTTTTTTCCATTTTATGTGCAATAACTGTAATAATGGTGTCTCAAGAAGTCACAATCACACCGTCCTGATTGGACATCAAAAGGCTTCGTTAATACGATTTTCAGTTTGTTAACTACATCTCAGTCTATCGTTTTTTTTCTCCCTGTCCCTCCCCCCTTCCAGTTCATTGTTCCTGTTTCAGGTGCTCCGAGAACCGGTTAATGGTTAACGCAGGGCTCGGCCCGGGCAGAGAGTAGGGGAGGAGGTGGAACTCGCCAAGAAATGGTGACATTTCGCTGCCATTATTCATCTGTGCTTTGTTCCCGCAACGCTAAGGAGTGTTTGCACTGGGATGGAGTGCAGGGTGGAGAGAGACGCTGAGATGGTGGGATGAATGGGGCAGGGTGTGGATGGAAAGGGGTGGAGGGGAGACAGAGAGGTGAAGAAGTCATGGGGTTAAAGTGTGAGACACCTTTTTAGAGGAGGATAAGGAAGACAAAGGCCTCTGTGTTCCTGTCTCTCCATATCTCTGACTTTTAATCCTCAGTCCCTTTAATTATTTCTCTACGTCCTGGCTATGATATTTCCAACAGAAACCAAACACACTCTGTACAGTATATCCGGACCTTTCGGTGACATACATCTGCAGCTGTTTACATAGCTGGTCTGCCAGGTTCCAATGTGGAAGGTAAAGTTTGGAAAGAGAAGGAAAAGGGAGGAGATAAAAAAAGAAGGAGGGTTAGGGAACGACGCGTGTCGTGTTTCATGTTAAGTTCCACTAATCAGCTGGTCAGCTGCGGGTGTTCAAAGATTGATGTAAATGAACCCAAGTTCTCCTCCGATGAGCCAATAACCCAGGACATGACATGTCGCACTGCTATATTTGTCTTGCAACAAAAGCCAGTGTCCCTGTCCCACCTGGTCAAATAAACAGCGTGCAGCCAGCGTAGACTAGGGTTCTAAAAAAAAAAATCTTTTTTTTTTATTGAGGAAATATGGATCAATAAATGATGCCATGACGTACGACGTCCTGAAATAAATAACGCGGATGCCTTTTCATTTTATTTCAGGTGAAATTACAGGAGCAACGGGTGATATGACTGGGGCGAGTCAAGGACTTAATTCAAGGATAAATGAATCACTTTATCTCCAGATGCTACCTGTGATTGTACAGGTCGATTGTAAAGGACATTTCAGTGTTCAATACAAAAGAAAAATATGTTACAAAAAAATCAGTTTCCCATAGATTCTGTGTAATACCACACTGAACCACAAGGAGACAGTGGACCAGGGTTTTGAGAACTATAAGATTCACCATAAAATGTGGAGAACAAATCTATCGAAGCTTTCACATAAAGGTGGGCGCTGCAAAATATTGTTCCACGGGCCGGGTTTTGAGTTTGAGACCCCTGCTGTAGAAGCAGTAGAAAAAAACTCTATTGTCAACTTGGTCTCCACGTCTTCGTTAGGGGACCAGCTTTGACAGATGGAACAGGAACCTCGAAAGACTGCGTTTGAGTTTGTCAAGTCACAATCATGACTTGCAGGTTTTCTTACTACATGAATCATCAGAAGGGATTCTGATTGATTTATACTATGACTTTCCTCCCATGTTTATCTGCCTGAAGAAATCCATTACGGTGTTCAGTTTCTCCTTCACTCCCTCGGTACAAAACAGAAATCCAACTTTGCAAAACAAATGTCACATAAATAAAGTTTTATCTTTAGAATGTGGATTATTCTCTCAAGAGTAATACGTACATTATTCAGAGTAATACATTGATGAAGTACAATAGTAGCTTGGTTTACCTAGATCGTATCATACCTATGATTAGCATTCATACACACCATACTATTGGTCAACTCCAAAATGAGGTCCACGGTCCGTAGGCGGCCTATTATGCTTTGTAACCCGGCCCACCAGACATATCATTGGTTTGTATTGTGATTATACTTCAGCGGTTTTCCTGCAATGCACACGTTTCCTCCATAGATGGTCTACAGAAGGTTAAAAGCATTCCATCTATGGATGGATGGATGGATGGATGGATGGATGGATGGATGGATGGATGGATGGATAGATAGATAGATAGATAGATAGATAGATAGATAGATAGATTTATTGTAAATATATCTGTGTTTGATTATTATTTCTTCCAAAATCATCCAAAATTGTGATTTTTCTCATTTCTCAGTGGGTCTTGAACCCAGCAACAGCGATAGGAGAAGGATCTCAGCAGTTTTCCAACGGTTCCTCTATTTAACTTGTATATTTACAGTATCTTCAGCCTCATGGAACACGTGAATCACGCAGTGATGTTAATAGCAGCTGATCACTGGTTATGTTACAGGTGCCATGATAACTGCGCCTTCAGTGTGTGTGTGTCTGAGTGTGTGTGTGTGTGTGTGTAGAGGGCTGTATTGGGGCAGAACAATGACTGGCTTTGACTGGGCTTGGCTGAGACGGGGGAGATGGGCTGGATCTATTGTGTCCTGTGTTTACTTGCAGACTCACCTGGCACTGAGCTAATAACAGCAGCTCTATCTGTCAGTGTCACTGGGGTCTCGGCCCACACACACACACACACACACACACAGGTAGGTAGGTAGGTAGGTAGGTACATATGTAGGTACATAGATAGATAGATAGATTTTCCAACGGTTCCTCTATTTAACCTGTATATTTACAGTATCTTCAGCCTCATGGAACACGTGAATCACGCAGTGATGTTAATAGCAGCTGATCACTGGTTATGTTACAGGTGCCATGATAACTGCACCTTCAGTGTGTGTGTGTCTGAGTGTGTGTGTGTGTGTGTGTAGAGGGCTGTATTGGGGCAGAACAATGACTGGCTTTGACTGGGCTTGGCTGAGACGGGGGAGATGGGCTGGATCTATTGTGTCCTGTGTTTACTTGCAGACTCACCTGGCACTGAGCTAATAACAGCAGCTCTATCTGTCAGTGTCACTGGGGTCTCGGCCCACACACACACACACACACACACTCACAGATGGATGGAAGGAGAGAGAGACAAAATGGGAAAGAGAGGTTGGAATCAAGAAGCAAAGAGTTTACTGAAAAGTATCTGGATGAAAATGATGTTCATTTATTATTTGGAAAGTTGCATTAGAACAAAGATGGAATGTAATTGGTTGGAGGGGCAGAAGGCGGGTTCAGGGGGAAGGGGTTCTTTGTCACACCTGGGTGTCCAGGGAGGGTTAGAGTAAAGAGGGTTTATAGAGTGGAGAAAAGAGGAGGAGGGGATGGAGGAGGAGGAGAGTCCTTTAGGTTTTTACTACTGTGTAAACACACACAGACACACACACGTACCCACAAATACACACACCACAGTTGATGGGTTTTGATGGGATCAGTTGGAAGCCCCCAGATGACCCTGCCCCAACCTCGCCCTTGTTTGACAAAACTGAGAGAAGAGAGTGTGTGTGTGTGTGTGTGTTGGCGTGACCATCGTTAAGGATGAGGGTTAGACCTGTTTTTCAATGTACAACAGTCACCATAGGTGAGTCCCAACCCCCGAGCCACGGACCAATACTGGTCCTTACATCAGCTGGTAACTGGTCGCAGAGAAAAATGCAATTTTTATTAAATTGATCGAGATGTTTGAACCTGAAACGTCTTAATTCGGCTACTTTCTCGCAAAGTTTCTCCGACCATTAACTCAGTGAAAGCCCAAAAATAGAAGAAAAAAACAGAAACATCTGAAAGTTTCTTGGCTCAGGGTAAAACAGTCAGCGAGGAGAAGGTAGATAAGCCTACGTCTGCGTAGAAAAATACAGCTGTAATCACCGAAACGTTCCTGTATTCCTACTGAAATATCTATTTATTGCAAAGCTAGTTCTACACACCAAGCCTGCGCTGCATAATACGTGATGAAGCTGCTGATAAAATTGATATGCAGTGGCTAAACGCATATTATTAGGTTTGGAAATACCTTTTATTTTGCCAGTCGTATTATTTTATTAGTTATTAGTTGCATTTTTTTAGCCACATCTTAGAGTCCAGACATTTAACAGCTACTTGATGCAAAAAAGACGACTGCTGCCATGACTATATCAGTGAGGACGAGAGACAGATAGTCACACATTACTCGACATATTGATTTAATAATACAAACAATATTTTGTATAACACATTATATTTACATTTAATCTTATTTTTCACACATCACGCCTTCATTTTTTAGCTGTACTGTCAATAATGAACGGGACAAATGAGTTCCTGCCAGAAGCTAGCAAGACTAACGCAAGCTAACAGGACTAACGCAAGCTAACAGGAATAACGCAAGCTAACAGGACTAATGCAAGCTAACACAACATGTCTTCATCAGTCAGGGTGTGTTTTACTAGGTTACAGAACGGAGGCACTTTCAGAATGGGCAACATAGTAAGTTACAGGCATCAAAAAGATGTTTCTTTTTTTTTTTTGCTTACCTAACAGATGTAGACTCATTCGCTGGTATGGATTAGGATTATCTGATAATAACTTTTGCTGATATTTGATTTTGCAGATAATGTGAATTTTCTGATACCGATAGCCACTGGTACTGACACTGTTTGCCCAAAAACTGAGGTAACTGATGCAAGAATTCTCCAGTGATATGGCTAAGGCTATAAAAGATTTATACACCCATAAAATCACTCCTTAAATATATTTATATGTTCAGTTTCAATATATTGTTTTTGTGTGTGTGTTTTGTCTGTCTGTTTCTTGTTTTCCTTGTTTCTTATTTCTTAACTTATTTCACGTGTTTCATGTGACATTGCAGACAAACTTTGACTTTGCATTCAATTCTTTACAGAAACAAAATCGGTTTTCATCAATTACAAATATTTTTGCATGCATGGAATCCATGTTTTTTCTTGTGTATGTTGTTCCCATTATATATGTCTACTGCTGTAAACAACTTTGTATATATTACATATAATATATATTTAATATTGTATGTTTATACACTTTCACCCTGAGGTTTCTCACGTTTTTTTCCTAGTTCCTAACTCGTTATTTTCAGAGTTGTTCCTCATCCAATGCGAGGATGAGTCTGCCTTGTGAATAAAATGTGTTCTATAAATAAAAAATAAATAAAATTGAAAAATTGTGTCTTTATGAGTTCCGGGAATACTTTAAAACCAGAAAGTATTTTATTTTTACTGCAGGTTTATTTATTTCTGTTCCCATTGTTGATTCTACTGTTGGAAAATCGGTTCTAAAATAGCAGCTAATAACGACCGTACCTTGATATTGTGTTGCCTCGGGCCTCAGGTCTATTTCACAACATCACCTTTACCTTAGAAGTTCAGACTCACCGTTAAACTGTCTGTGCTTCTATGGTTCACTCTCAAGGCTCAAGGCCTGGCCAGTCAGGAGCAGGGCCAACCTGGACTGATAAGCCTCTTTTTTTGTTGTTTTTTCTGCTCGGGGTTTGGCACCACTCCAGCTGATATCACCCAGGGCATACCTGCTGCATTAATGATTGGTCAACCCTGCCTCCTGCCCTCACGCACCATTATTTTAACATGATTTCTCTTTCCTCGTGGATTGAGCTTGTGTACGTCCAACACAGATCAGATACAGGACTTGTACCATGTGTTTAGGAAACCAACTGTTGGTGATTTTGTACATTCTTACCAAGTGAAACTGCGTTATTAGTCAAACCTGCAGTAGCACTTAAACGAATCAAGCGAACCCTTATTAACCTCAGTCAAACTGACAGGGAAATGCAGCCAGGCGGTTTATCCACAGTGGCATCTGTTCACAGTTTAGTGCACACCACTGCACAGCCATCTGATCACTACTGCAGGAGTGGACACAGGCTGTCCCGCCATTTGATGTGTCCTCATGTCTGAAGTAACAGGGAAGGACGGTAATAAGTAAATATGATCACTGAGTTGAAGTACACTGCACTGTTTTGATTCTTTTTTTAATTGTTTCACTCTGATCCAGTTTATTCCAAATGAGACTTGAATGATAGTGTGATTTGGGTGGCTCTGTTGGAGGCTGCAGCCGCTGCACCTCAGTGGCAACCTGACAGCTGGTGGACACAAACCTGGCAACCTTGCAGACCTAAGACCGCTCCACTTGTCTTTGCTGGTCCAGGCATAAAGGCAGAACACCGTCTTCTAGAGCTGTTTCTTCAATTCCTGCCATTATATTGGCGTTGTCTTCAACTAAACAAACTGGGATTTTATCTAACTTTAAGGGTTATACTGTATAGCAGTTTATTATATATTAGAGTCTATGTATTATTTTATTAAATCTTCTCTGTATTCTAGGATTCACAAGACAGAGTTTCTATAGCACATGGAAATTAATTTTACAAAAAATATTGAGTGAGCTTCAGTCCAACCATAGTCACATAGAGGTGATATTAAAATAAAAAATTGCCCTGTTATTAATTTTACCTTATTTCAGTAGTTCCCAAATAGTGGGACGTGTCCCCCTGGGAGACATAGTGCGGTCTCATGCAGATTACAGTGGAATATGGCGTGCTGGACAGAAGTGTACTGCTGCTGTGATGATTGACCGATAACAACCCTCCTGTCACTAGGTGGCAGCAACTCATACAATGGTTTATACTGATGAAAACATATATATACATGCGTTATGACTGAGAATCATCTGTAATAGAAGCTAATTATATTAATTTATTGAATTAGTACATTCTCAGAACAAGCTAGATAAATCAGCCCAGATGTCCTCTTGGATTAGACGTGAAATGTCTGCAAAAACCCTATGTCCAGTTCCTGAAGTAACTATGTTTGGATTGAATGACATGGATGACTCAGAAAAACCCAAACTCATCAAAGATTATACATAAATTAAAATTAAATTTGGGGATGATACAAAATATTTGCTGTGGGAATTAAACCCAGGACTCTCTGCTGTCTCTTAGGGGGCAGGTGTGGTAACTACAACACTGTGGAACTGAACTCTTAATTGACTACAGTCAATTCACAGTGAATGTGGATGTGAATAGTTGATAAGCTCTTTTTTTTACCCTGTCATTTATTATCATTATTATTATTATTGTTACCCAATCCTTCTGTGATCCTGTGTCGTTTGATTGCATCGACTGTATTGAATATACAGTATATCATCTGACCATTATCTCCAGGTCCAACCTCGTCCAGTATCACTGACTCGTCAGTACCACAGCTGAGACCCAGGGCCGTAGGTCGGGCACTGACCTCGGGGCTGTCTGGCCTGGATAAAAGGAAGTCCTGGTTAATGAGTTACAGCACTGATGTGGTCTGGCGCTACAGGTGGGGTGGTGTGAGGGGGTGGGGGTTGGCCAGAGCGAACACTGATAAGAGGGAGAGATAGAAGGCTGACTTTTATGAGGATGCAGGTAGCAGGAGAGAGAAACAGACTGGAGCTTTGTTGTCCAACAACGTTTGAATAAAAACTGATCTGAGGACAGTGTTTACCACGATGACAATGTGAAACCTGTTGATTTTTAACACAGGTGCATTGATGAGCAAAAGAACAAAAATGTTTGTTTTTAGACATTAAATTGCATTATTTTTTAATTACATAGCAAAATAAAAATGTATTTACATTTCCTCAGTTTTTGGTTCTTTTGAGGTTAATTATTTCCAAAAATAGGGAAAAATAAATAAATTACCATGTGGCTTCTTTGTTTGGTATTATAAAGCTGGTGCACAGATGAACAGATCCCTGTGAGTGGTTAGTTAATGGTTAACAGTGAATAGAAACTATATTTTATATTTACACGATGCTTTAAAAGATGATTGGGGCATTTTTGTTTGGTTCCTGGTCAGAAGAAGGATCAGGATTTTCAAAATAAAATTATTGAAACAAAATTAAGTGCTTTGGCGTAACACTTTCATATTTGACAAAGTTGTAAAGATCTGTCTGGATCAGTGATGAAGGTGTTACATAATTTTTTAATAATTTCATAGGTAATAATGACAATTTTATGTACGTGTTGGGTTTATTTTGAAGAAACTTTTTCATAATTCATGAAATTCTAAACAAATGCATTGATATAGAACATTTAGACCTCTTCCAGGATGATGGACGGATGATGCAGACTCAAACTGTACAGTACGGCCTGCACATCTATAGTTTTGTTTTTTTGCATCATAGGTAATGATATGTGGGTTAATGTTTAGACAAATACAGAAGTTAATATCTCACATATATGGGATCAACAATAAATTAATTAAACAACTTCCTTAAGTATGATTGTATAGTGAGTCTGTTTTTTGTTTTTTTTTCATAGATTTTAGGACTCAATCAACTCAATATGGCTTGGAATGTGACGGGGATTCTCATTGATCTAAGCACAGTCAGGTAAAGAAGTTAAGAATAGCACTGATAAGACCCCCTGATACTGACCTGAAAGGAGTTCACCATGGCAACCACCACCACCACCACTTTGGCCCCGGCACTTTGGCTATACTTCCTCATTCTACAAAGAGAGCGGGACAGGAACGAGACTGTGTCAGATTAGCATCAGAGACAGAGTCAGGGATCAGATTAACACTGGGTGAATATCACTTACTGTATGTGATTTTTATGACATTACCGTATGGGCACCACAGTCACTGCATCAGACCGATACCTCAGAGATTCCACAACAAATTATTTGACCTATTTGTAATTTCGTACACCTAATTTCCACTTTTTTCCACATTTATTATTTAATATGAAGTATTTAAACCAATTAAGTTGCTTTAAACATCTTTTCATTAGAAAAAAAACAAACTTTTGTTCCTACCTTTACCTGCATGTTGGAATATGAAACCTTTTAGTTGCCAAATCTTGTTTGTCCAAACCACAGAATCAGGAGCCTCTTGTTGAGCTCCGGCTCCACACGTTGTGTTTCTTAAGTCTTAACTAAACAAAGAAGCACTTCGAGAAAAAAAAAAAACAACAACACAGAGGAAATCCTCTGACCTTGTGGCCGGGGTTTATGTTTGGGCCCAAAAAGCTTTTAAATCTAGACTGAGTGATAGAATTTAACCAACTTCCTCCTCCTCTTCTTCCATCCATTTATCCATCCATCCACCCATTTTCATTCGCTCCATTAACAGGTCAGGGGGGCAGCAGTCTCCACAACTGCCTCCCAAATCACATTGCACCATACTGTTCCTTCCTGCAGGTGGTGAGCCCACTGGAAGTCCACCATCCTGGAGGTCCTCTTCTTCTTCTACCATTTTGTACCACCTTCTATCATCCTCAGATGGGTTTGCCAATCATATACAGGTTCAATTCATATATTAAATTATATATATATTTTCATATTTGTTATTTGCATGGTACCAGCCACTAGGGGCACTGTAGCAGGCTGATGAAACTCATGTTATCTCCCTCGTGCATTTTTATTTTCTTTTTTTGGTGAGTCCAGTCCTTATACTCCAGAGAGATACATTCTGGTACCTTGTTTTAAATTGTTTTCGTCTTCTTTTACTCCAGTTCTCTTAGTGTTGTACACATACCTTGCTGAACCGGAATGGGTAATGAGTAACCTGCTCCAGCTGACCTGTACCACCCACTCCTTCACCTCCACTCTCCCACACAATCTCTCATCAGCAGACCCCAAAGTTCACCTGGACACTAACACTACATACATAATGTTAAATTAAAACCAAATAAAATATAAGAAATCCTGACATTTATAACTTCTATTTTCAATCATTAGATCCCATGTGGTCAATGACTTCCATGTCAAACTCTAAAGTGGACTCATACATGTATGTTACTGAATTTGAAGCCATTTTTAGTGCTAATAAAAAATAAATTCCATTTGTTAAAAAACTGCAGTCCGTCTGCTGCAGATCCTCAGACAGACTCCATCCAAATGCATTAAACCACAACGTCTTTTATCTCTTATCTTTTTTACAATCCCAGACAGCTTGTAATACCTTGGCTACAACTGCTTCAACTTTACTGCCTCCTCCACCCAACAGTTATATCCACTTGTCCCCAAGAAGCTTTTTAGATTAACCACCCTTCTCCTTATTGTCGCGCAAACCCTCTGTCTTCTTTTAATAGCCATCTATCTATTCTATCACCACAGCAGGGCACAATGGACCCAGCCTTAATTTTATTGGTCGTAGGAACTGTTGCAGGAAGCAGTTGAAAATCCCAACTTTTCAAGATCATCATAACTAAAAACCAACACCAAAAAAAAAAGATGACCAATTTATTCTACCTGCACTTGTGGTCATCTTAATGTGTTCAATGAAGTCAATAAGAATATTTAGTGGCAGTGGCCAGGGTCAGTTATGGCCTCTGACATCAAACATTCATGAAGTCAACGTGTTTCCTGGTTGTTTTGCTTCTGAATTTTGTGCAATCTGTCAGCCTCCACCAGCTGCTGAACTCCATGTTCCTCTGTTTCCCGTAGCTCTGCCATCTTACCCAACACACACCCCTCTGTCCCCGGTCACTGGGTCCAACTCGGGGCAGTGGGGGAGGCTGGACAGAATGAACTGGCCCTGAGTCAAAATCAATTTCTTGTTGCCTTGTGCACTTTTGATTCAGCGTCAAACAGTCAGTGATCATGTAATAAATGCCTTTTAATTAAACAAGACTGTTAATTTTATATGTATAACATTGTAGTGATACCTTATATTGATCAAGTTTTTGCTCCTTTTAATGCCGCTTTAGATATATTGACATGGAAAGACTAAAAGCGCTGCTTTTATTGGTTGAGAAAAGGTAAAATTTATAAAAGACAGGACACTGGAGCATGTTTGTTAGATCTGAAAACAGAGAGAAAAACACCTTTTCAATGGATGTGTTTGTAAGTACATGTAAAAGATGAAAAAAAATTAAAGTTGTGAGACCCAGCAGTTGTTCTTGAGTAGTTTATTACGATAAATAACAGTGAGGTAACACCAGGAACATAAGATAGAAATATACATATCTAAATACATCTAAATATATTAAGGGCAGTGGTGACCTAGAGGTTAAAGAACCGGACAAGGGTCCAAAGTGCTCCAAGTTCGAATCCACCAACTGTCTTTAATCCAACTTTGGTGATGGGTTAAATACAGTGACATTTTGTTGTGTGCAGTGGTGTGAATCAGAAAGTCACAATGACAAAAAAAAAATACACAGGTAAAAAATGATGATGCCACCACTAAAGGTGTGTTACCTTAATAACCAGAATGCCGGAAAAAAATGAATGACTTAAAGCATTGTTTTTGTGAGTGCAATGACATAGCTTGTTGTAGGACCTAAAGTAAAGTGATTGCTATCAAAAAATCCATTTAAATGGCTGGATATCAGCTCTAAAATTAAACTCTTATGAGCTATTTTTGTTGTTTTGTCTAAACAACTGTAAAAGAACCAGAAATGAAAGAAAACAGCATTATATGTGTGCAGCAAAGTCACCATATGTTCTTTTATTTCCAGGTCGCCCTGCGTCAGGAGTTGTGCAACTCTCCTTCACTTCCAGTGAAGTATTGTTGCGGCACACTGGGAAACATCAGTAGATGACATTTCCAACACTCAAGTCACTTCTGTTTTTAACAAGGACCAACCCGACTTCATGTCTCTGCAGTTAAATGTAAGGAAATGCGTGTAAAGTTATATATTATGGTTTTAAGTAAAGGCCTGGAGAAATGCTAACAGCCTCTGACAGTGTCAATCAGCTTTTCAGCAGTCATCAGGGCGGGCCCAGCAGGTTGAGCAGTTGTTCCACTTCCTTCTCCACATCCTTTAACGGTACAGGTGATAGTCTTTCCTCAGATCCTGGAGGGTGTGTGTGTGTGCGTGCGTGTGTGTGTGTGAGAGAGAGAGAGAGACAGACAGCGAGAGGCAGATCCACAGAGAGAGAGTGACTCATGCGTCGTCATGAGTCACTACAGTACATCAGGTACAAACCTGAGGGTGTGATCCTGCAATAATCCACTGTTAGTAAACACACAGGAATTTTAAAAAGAAATTTGAGATCCCATCACAGCAATAAAACACAATTACTATTTTAACATATCTAAATAAACTGGATGCACTGCATTTTAAATCAGCAGTACAGGATAAAAGTCAAAGAAAATTGAGCTGAAATCCAAAA